>JBBIGA010000132.1:21459350-21472530 GCA_037576975.1 Alestes dentex | reverse complement strand
AAGTTCACAAGTTCCAGGATGTAGGTGACGACTGGAATTATTATTTTTTAACACAGTATTAGGATAGACCATCCATGCTCTACCCACAATTGTGCTCTTTCATGGCAACCATTACAAGAGTGGACAACCTTTACAGAAAGCTGGCAAAACCTCATTCAACCTAATGGATACAATGTCTAATTTAGATTTGAGTTTTAGATTGAAAGCAAGACGTTACAGAGCTGAACTTCATTGTTGTAAAAATTTGGAAATGACTAATTTTTCACCAAAAACAAAACAATCTGATATATTCTAACAGTGCGCTCACTCTAGATGTCTATATTTTGACAAGTATTGTGTTGTTGGCTGCAATTTCTCAAATATCTTATGTTAAATGACTATTTTGACTGTGTAAAATTTATTCAACCTCACAGCAGTTGAGATGAAATGATGCATTTGGGGGGAAGCACAGACTGTCTGATTTGGTCAATTAAAAGGGAATTCCACAAATGCAATGGAGAAATTAATTGTCAAGTCATTTACAGTGGTGGTGATAGGAACCAAGCATCCAAAGCATCCTACGTGTCCCTCCCCCAGCCAAGGGCAACTGCTGTTCAAAAGCTCCAGACCTGGATTCTGTTTTGTGACAGCATTGGTTGTCAAAAGTGTTCTATAAATAAAATTGAATTGGATTGAATTACTTTTAAATCTCAAAGTTTGAATTATGCAGACGTTTTGAAAAGTAAGTAAGTAAGCTGTATATGTGCCTGTATATTTCTTCGCAGGACCAGAGTTCCATTGTGCAGCCAAGGGAGAGAGAAAAGTAAGAAGAGAGAGTGTTGTTACGATCAGTGTTGTGTGTTTTGCCCCCAGGGCCTCACACTCTCACCACGAGCAGCGTCAGTCCAAAGCTTGTGTTTGAGAGGTGTGAAGTGGGAGTGGAGCTGGGAGGCTGACCTGGGCTACATTTTTAGTGTGAGGTCAACAGTGTGTTCCTCTGTCAGCTTTTGTGTCTCAGCTGCATGTGCTACCTGTCATCATGCATTGTTTTCAGTGCGTGGACTGACTCTGGTCAGAGTCACAGGAGAGGCTCACTGCCTCCAAGACACGTGCGCGTATTCAGGACCGAAGCATTCTGTGGCAGGTTTAATGCAGTATTAGTACGAACTGGCACAAAAAGCATGCACTGTATGTACAAAACACCTCTACAAGCCTACATTACAAAATGGATATAACAGTGCAAAGTGTTAGCATGCTCCTGAGATAATGTTGGTGCACTTCACCAAAGAGTGCAATTTCTTTCAGTATCTCCAGGTAACTTCTGAGATTTAAGTGTGTTACATTACATTCACTAAAGTAAGGGCAACTAGCTGTGACAAGTTTTGCACATGAGTTTTTGTCACCTTTTAAAACTAAGCATAATTTACTGATAGTATCAACAATTGCTTCAATCATAGAAGCCAAACAGAAGCACAGTCTTTCATGTGCCAAAAGAATATTTCCCAACGCTATTTCAACTCTCAGAACATCACTTGTGACTTGTTACTTTGCTACTTTCTGGTTTCGAGGGAAAGAACTTGATTTATTAACACCACTATCTCTTTATTACTGAGCTCACATCTCCTTTTTTGTCCCGAACTAATTGACAGCTCCATTGCTGGAAGTTTTCTCTGTTTTACGGTTTCCTTTAAATTCTGCATCTTATAAGAATAGCCCCGTTAAAAATGCACTGTTTACATGATTAGGTGGGCAGTTTACATGATTTGCTGTAGCCTCAGTAAACTGTACGTTCTTTTCAAATGTCTTGTGAGCACATATTGAGGCACATTTTGGACTATGCCTTCCACACACCTTGCTCTATAATTTTTTTCTTAAAGATGGTCCCATATGTGCAAAAAACAAAGTCCATTATGTTAGAATTAGCTCAACATTTATTTTCTGAACGGTGCAGTGCTTTTTCAGGGTTCTTAGAGAAATCAAATTAAATCTCAAGGGAAAAATCCATTTATCTGTAAATTGGTAAAAGTCTTTGTATATTTATAAATCACAAAAGGCATTATGCTCATGCCCTAACAGGGTACTGAATGCCCATTGTTCAAACATATATGAGACAATGATTTGAGGATATGATTAGGGGAAAATGATCTACCCTCCCATGGTGTCTAGTTCCAACCACAATCTGCAACACCTGCTCCAGCTAATTAACTTCTTCAGAGGTCCTTAATTGGCTGGATCAGATGCGTTAGTGTTAGAATAGTGGGGGAGGTGGCAACATATTGGATGCATATTGGAAGAAAGCTCTGAGGAAAGATGTCCTGGAGGAGGGTTAGTGACCACTGCGCTAATGTCACTTTAAATGTTACTTTTTGTTCACAAATTATAGTTATCATTCATCACAGACCATATTTTATTTTCCCTTTCTGTTAAATTCAGCAAATAAACACCAATTGTGCATTATAATGTGCAGACGTGTGTTGCCTATAGAGGATTTATTAAGTTTAATTCAGAAAAGTGTGTAGTTTGGCGAGGAGTACCATACGCTACTAAAGAATCATATGCTTTTTCCCTAGATAGACCCCTATGTGTGCTTAGGTATGTTTTCGAGGTGTGAACATGTGTGTGTGTGTATAGATAGAAATGTATTGTAACTTTAAATTTCCTGAAATCCACAACATCTACATATGTATATAACCAGTGCCTGAACAAAACCTACCTCCAAAAAGTGAGTTTACAGGAGAAGAAACAAACTACCAGAACATTTCTGCTCATTTCAGTCATGAAATTATTATATGATATTATATGATAGAGTATGATAGAGACACAAGGTTTTGTTTCACATTTCACATTTTGTTATATATATATATATATATATATATTTGTTATATACATTGTTGATTTAGACACCTTAGCTGGTTTCCACTGTAAAAATCATCCATGCATAAAGAGACTTTTTGAAAAGTATCAGTATCGGTATGAGTGCGCAAGCCTTGGTCTTACATGGTATCAAAAAAAAAAAATCAGTGGCATTGTCCATCCCTAGAGTTCTCTCAGTAACCCTTGTTTCATTACATTCGATTTTACACATCATTGTACAGCTCGTTTAAAACTTTTTAAGCACAAGTATAAGTTTCGCTAAGCATGAAAAAGCTTAGCACCCAAGTTGGCACCATACGGTCTGCTCCCAGAGCAGCAGAGGTCCCGGCAGGGCAACAGTGGCTTGTGTGGTTATTAAGTCAGAAGGTCAGGCGGAATTGATTCCTTCTCCGCTTCCTGAGCCGTGCTCTGGAGGTGAATGGCAGTTGTTTTGGGTCCATATCCTCATTTTGGAGGGGTCAAGTTCAACTTGCTCCAGCAGAGCCAGAGCTGAGCCAGGTGTCATGATTTTAAAATGGCCAAAGCAAGCACTGAAACTAAAGGAAACTGGACCACTTTAAAACTTCAAAATGCTTCTCGATAAACTTGACTAGAACATGAAATATTTAGCCGAAACATTTCAGATTCAGCTGTTTAGTGGAATGATCATTCTTTAAATATTTGTCAGGCTTAGGTCTAATTACCAAATTTCTCTTAAAGACCAGTTATAACAAAATCTAGCCTGCATTTGGACTTGCTTTGCTTTTTCTCTCTATTTTAATATAGCACCTTACATTTATTACTCATTTAGTCTAGCATGCTGCAGTCATTTGTGTTGTTGGCAGGTTAACCGAAGCCAACAAGACCACGAAACTGGATTAAGGGAAAGTCTGTCTTATTTCAAGGGAAAGTAAGGGAAAGTAAGTCAGACTTTCCCTCAACCCTGTTTCATGGAACAGGACCCAGAATGAGACTGGAAGTTAACATCATGTTTATCCACACTAAGAACGTCTGGGATGTTTTTCTGGCATCAGCTGATGAATTAATAAGTTAAAGTTGAGTTTAAACATCATTTTGGATTTGGGCTATATATTTTAAGTTTTTTGATCTGATGGTCTGATGATGGCTGTCATTATTAACTTAGCAGATTCAAAACCATGCATGATAACTGGCAAAAACCTATGTAAACATTAATAAAGGCTGATTTGAACAACTAGTCATCGCAAAGGTTGCTCAAAATCAAATTTGTTGTTATTTCACCTCAGGACAATGTATGGAATAAACATTATGGAATAAACATTAGTTTATGAATGTATATGTCAGTTGTATTTAAAGGTTCATGTTCATGCCAAGTAGCTGTCCAAATACAGGCTTTCAGTGAAATTTTAGCAGCCTATGAATATACTGTGGAGCTGCCTACTTTAATCTGCTTTGTAGTCAAGATGAGTACAGATTACCTTTCCACAAAAGTGAAGACACCATGAAATTGAACTATCACAGATTAATAAAGAGATAGTTCATTGACCTCTTTCATTTCATTTCTCTTGACTTATGACTTGCATTACTTAGCTTACTGAAATCCAGGCACTCCATACACACTGGGTGCAGAAATAAATGTGAAATTTGCCTTTGAACGCTTGCCCATCTAGAATTATAGGCCTACATTTCAAAGCACGGAAAGCAATAAACTGCAGCCACTGTGGCACAAGGTTAATGAGGTAAGTCTGAAGGTGGTTTATGAGAGATTTTATCTTAGGATATACACACACATACACGCAGATCCATATATGCATGCAAATGTATACACATGTACACACACACACACACACACACACACACACACACACACACACACATTTTCTTTATTTAACGGCAGCATTCACAGGGTATATGACACCTACAGTAGTCTTTCAGGCCAACTGTACAGGCCACTTTTGTCAATTTGATGTCAGCTTGACATAACACCTATGTCAGGTTGCCATGATGCACGCATGTTGTAAACAAGCACATACACAGAATACAGTTAATGCTACAGTACATGCAGATCTCAGAGATCTTTGTTGGGTTTATTAGTTGTTAAAGCCTGCCTGCTCTTACAGGGCAAGTACAGGGAAAACCATTGAAATTATTGTTCAAGTTAAACACTTCAGATGTAGGAAAAAGAGGTTAAAAAAACTCTGGAATCAGAATCAGAAAATTATTGATCCTGGGGGGAATTGCTTATGTTGTGACTGCACAGACACACAGAGACACAGACAAGAACAATATAAAATTTGAAGTAAATCCTGTAACAATCTGTAGAAAAACCTCAATAAGAATACACAAATACACAAATCCTGGAGTATAAATACTACAGATAATTAACTTACAGTTAAGTGAATTACTAATGACACAAATGGTGGTTTGGAGTTTGTTACTGCATGTAACAGAGATCAGTAGTATATAAGTAATGTTGACATAACTAGTGATATTCACATGGTAAGACTGCTGCACACAATACTATTTTGCACATAATAATAATGATTTACCACCATATGTAAACATTGCACAATATTGCACCTGGTAGACTCTTGCACATCATAGCGAGATAATAATGCACATAGTGATACACATAATGATAGTGATTTAAACCTGGTGAGAAATGGCACAACAGGCAAAAGTTGCATCAGGCTGTTTCATAGATTATTGTGGGGATGTGTGTCAGAGAGAGAAGTTGGTGGTCAAGTTCCTCACCCACCAGCGTGCCTGTGCGAATCTCTGCTGGACCAAAGGCAGTTCTTGGCACCTTTATTTTTAAGCACCAACCTGGTTGCCATATGTAGTCCAATCCTCAGGGGGTCCATAACTTCCTTCTCTTCCACATGACATAGCAGTACAGACTGCTAAGCAACATCTCTCCCTGTGTGGCTTGAGGACGCAGCTTCCCTTAACCTGTGCTGGACTAGAATAGCACATGGGAAGGGGTGAAGGGAAACCACAGGCCGTCATGCTGTGGTTAGCTGCCGCCCAGAATTGTAATTCCCCCATAATGCCAGAAAGGCGACGTCTTCATAAATGTCTGCTCTCTTGGGACTCAAGGTGGAAGCATGTGCTCAGAGGACTGTGTGTTTGTGTGTGTGTCTGTGTGTGTGTGTCTGAGAAAGAGCGTGTATGCAAGGACCGCATGAATAAATGCATGTGTGGATTGCAGTCTGTTTGCTCATTATGTATGTGGCGGGGCACACTTGGGCCATCCTCAGGAGATGAAAGTTTGTAAACATGAATAACAATTAGGTGCAGGTCTTTTGGGCAGGTAATCTGCATGTGAGCTCCGCCGGCGTGTTGTTTCTCTCCCACTCAATATTCATTCACTTTGGAGGGGTGGGCAAGGGGGGTTGGGTGTGTGGGGTGGTTTGAAGCAACGCATTTACATTTGGTGGGCACAGGTACATAGGCAACATTTGATCTTTCATTTGGGCAAACACGCTAAGTCTCTTTTCTAATAGGCTTTAAAGCAGATTAAATTCAGGGACGGTTGAAAATACTAGCCACAAAGGTGATCAGGTTTCATAACCACCGGAGTGTGCATGTTACTGGCCAGACCTGTTAAATAAGTGTTTATACACATGGTGAAACTGGACTCTGTGAACAAATCCCTCTTTAAGATGCACAGTGCCAAAACTCTTATGATGGTGTTAATTCAATCACTGTGTTCACAAACACACACACACACACATTCATTGCTTTTGGTGCCAATCTGACAAGACTTAAGGCACCACTTTAGAAATAACAAGTTGTTTCAGTGTGTCATGACAAACAGAATATCAAAATGTCATTGTTACTTATACTGTACTGAGCTTATACTGTCAATCACGTATTTTGACAGATCTACCCTACCATGATAGTTTGCAGAGTTGTAATTTGCATTAAATACAAAAGCCAGGAGGCTGATGATCATGCAGCAGTTGTCAAAATATCCATTTTGGGCATTTAAGAGTTAAAACATATTATAACTCCTACACCTTACACTTCAACAAAGGTTTAAGATAGGTGTACTATTTTGCCATAACTTTAATAAAATGATATAGTTTGATACTATTTCCTATGTGTTCTTATGAAATAGAGAAATTGTGTTGTAAATGCAGACGAAACCTTCAATCCATACAACATTTGTTTTCATAAGTGAGTGAGGAGGTATATTATTATAGTTTAAAAATGAGTTATTTGTTATTTCTTGACATTAAACATATGCTGAGCTCAGGCAGTTGATATAGAATCTAATTTGATTATACATGTAATTCGTTGCTTAACTCACTGTGGTTGTGTTATTAGTGGTCTATACAAACAATTAAATTCCAATAAATCTTTTGTATAGTTAATTACTATTAATCACATAATATTATTTTTATGCTATTTTCTGTTTTTGTCTTGTAGGACTGTAGAAATAAAAAAAAGTTTATAGCTATGAGGGGGACAAAACAAACTGCATGCAGAATTACTTCACTTCAACAACATTATTTTTATCAAACGAATACAAGGTTCATATGAACATGAACATTAAAATCACATAAAACAGAGACAACGTACTTCCCAGTGTGTAGTGAAAGAGCATTAGTGTCTGCACAATCCAACCCCACTGTGTTTGTAGTCCTCTTGCTCTTGCTCTTGTTTGTACAGCTCAAGGATTCTTGTTGCAGTGGAGGTTCTCAAGCAAAACCCTGCTGCTTGTTGAATGATTTATAGTTCTCAGTGGTGTGTTTTGCATTTAAATTTTACATTAAACTCAATGCAACAAATTCACTATAGTCAAATCTTGGTTTTCAAAAAAGACCATCAATGGAATTTACTCTTTAAAAGCTGAAAAGCTACCTAAATTCTTATGGGGTTCTACACCGACATCAGACATTTCAGTTTGGTTAGTTTGTAGCATGTAATAGCAGTACATTATGTTGATCTGCTGATTTGTTCAGGGGAGGATGAGGTGTCAGTAGATGAATTGAACTTGTTGTCCTTTAACTCCACGTTCTCTGACATTAAGGAGCAGCCTGAGAGCTTTGTGTGACAGGCCATAGGATGCATCAGCACGTCCAGCGGTCTGCCTGATATTGAGGGAGCAGCTAAATTAGAACTCCAGGGCTTACAGGGTTTGATGGAGGGCAGCTGATGAGCTGACGGCAGCGGGCTTTATTGACACATTGATATGGCACTGATGATTAATTAAGAGCTCTGGGTGTTATCTGGGTGTTATCTCTCTGCCAAGATGGACCATGCGAAGGTGACATTGGGACGGCGATTCTGCTTCCTCCACAGTCGTTCCTTGCCTGAACACACAAAGGTCTATGCAGGTAAACAAACTACTGACAAGCGCTGTCCCTCCCTCCTCCCTCATCATTTGAGAGATAGGCCTAAGACTTTAATCCGGACCCGGTGACATCCTCATCCCCAGTCAATAGGGTAAAGAGAAGCTCGTATACGGGATGTGTGCTCAAGTCAAAAGACTGGCAGCAGAGAAGGCGTCCTGCATTCTAATCAGGGGTTCACTGTTTTTGAGGAGGCACACACAATGTACGCCACTCAATAAGGGTTCTTTGATGCCTTGCGAAAGCAGTAAAGTAACTTTCATATTCATTATTTGTGAACAACCAGAGGTATGTAGCCTAAACTCATATTCAATAAAAAAGGCTTGTTTTTTCAGTGAAAGACTGAAGTAAAGTAAAAACAGAAATAGACGAAAGACAATATGATGAGGTCCAAAACTACTTGAGCACTGGATTCCTTATAGAAGTTCAGTAGAACTTCTTAGTACCTTTAGCAACCATCAGACTGAAAACTAATTATGTTGTATGCTATACTTCAGTCCCACAAAGTGTGTTACTTACTTAATAAAACTAAGCTAAATTTGGAGGTGAGTAATAAGTACCTTTCTCACAATGCTCACAATGGGCTGTTTAACCTGAAATATGATTAAATGAAAGTACATTTCAGTAAATTGAATCAATTGACCAAAAGAGAATTCTATTCCAATGAAAAATGAATAAAATGCTCAGAAATGTACATAATTTTGTATTTGTAGAATTTGAGTCTGGATGTGCTGACTCGGTTTGACTACCATGTGGCATAGCTGAATTAATTTCATAAAGAAATAACCTCTGTAATTATGTATGTATTTATTAATTTTGTGTACCTGAGTAGTAAAAGCGTTATTATTTAAAAGTACTCAGAGAAGTACATCTACACACATCTGTCAACAGTGACATGCTTTTAAAAAACTGGTGCATAAAAATGAGGCAATGGGCACTTGTGACATCCTGCCCAGTTTTGCCTCAGACTCATGGGATTTTTATTTTTACAACCTTGACATCCCCCGTTCCTTACTCCTCCATTTGGCTTGTCCAGTGACTTCCTTTAGTTTCACCTGGCCCGTTAGTCCCCCTCTACTTAAGCTGCTTCTACAATGAGGCAGATATCTGTCCACCCTCACGATTCCTCTCTTTCTTTCCTGTCTGATCTTGGTTGTTGTTGTGTTTAACTGTCCATGCCTTTCTTGCTCTAGTTTTCAGTTATTGCCTGACTTGAGCTCCCCTGCGTCTCTCAGGTCCTCCTGTGTTCATGTCTGCTTCTCCCTGGTCCCAGTGTCCTGTTCATGTTCACTTTCCCTCACTGTTGGTGCTGCCTCTGTGTTGGCTGTCCTGGGCTGTGTGTTTAGGCCTCTTGTCAGGAGTATGAGGCTTGTCCCTGTGTTGAGTCCTGGTAAAGGGTCTCTGTGTGTGCTGTGTGTGGCTGTGTGGCTTGTTTCCTACAATGCATATGCTTTCCATTCTCCACACCCCCACTACACATGTGACGGCACTCATGCTGAATTTAGCATCAGCCATCAAAATATTCTTACACCTTTCATCCATGATTTTGTTATGCTCCTAAACATTATTCTTCCAACACTGTCAGCATGAAAGAGGCTTCTTACAACTAGCACTGAAGATAAGAGTCCTCATCATGCCTCCTTAACTTGCTGGGCTGTGTGATTTCTCTCATCCTATCAAGTGTGGTCCATGCTCAGTCATGTTCCTGAGCTCTTGGCTGGAGAAGCTCGGAGGAGCTCCAGCTTAACGCTGTGCCCTCAGGTTTTTCATCCATCTTTGTTAGCACGCCGTGTGCTAGCTCTCCGCAGGCTGGCCTAAGACTGATTACCTACCTCTTCTCCATCCAGCCCAGCTGCACATATTACCATGCTCCAGCGCTTTGTAATTGTCACAACTGCCACTTTCATTTACACACAGGAAAAGTAATTTGTCTAAGTGCACCAATGGCACCACCACCTAAATTTGTGAAGTTCTTTTTAGGCAAGACTTGTTTTGAAATTGAAATCGACTAATACTTTGGACAGAATGCAGTGGAGTTTTTTTTTTCTTTTTCAGTGTTTGTGTTACTCTTGCACAGTGCATTTAAAACAAATTATATATCAGCTGTACCTGTTTTTGCATTAGGTATGTTTGCATATTGTACTGTGGATTAGTAGTGCAGTGCAAGTGCAGAGTACTGTAAACCACTGTAAAACTGATAAGGAAGCAATAAGTGTCTAATCATGCAAATATAAGAGTATACATTTTGAGGAAAAATAGAGCCCCGATCTCACAAACACACAACTCTTAATTTCCATTCAGTTCTGCAGCTATTTAACATGTACAGTACTGTGCAGAGGTCTTGAGTCATCCCTCATTTCTACATATTTTGCTTCTAAAAAGCCAGCCTTTCTTGTATTTTTTTTAATCAGGAAAGGAATTTTAAAGGGTCAAATTTTCAGTTCAGTCCCTGTACCTGACCAGATTTTTTTTGTTGAAGCCACACAGACACAACCCCTCTCAAATAGTGTTTGTTCTTCCAAATCTTTATTCTTAGCAAAGGCAGGAATAGTAATGTGATGTTCTGTTATTAAGGGGTGTGGCCCGTCCAGTGTTTTGACAGAGACCACTCACGTCCTCTTCAGCACCCTGGACAGCACCGGCTGAGGAGCGCGTGCCTATATATACATATTGTGACGTAGGTAGATTAAACTGTATGAAAATAAACAAACCAGTAACGGTTTTCTTACTCTGACTGATAGCCAGGAAGAAAATTGCCTGTGAGTATTTTTATGTTTAGTTGCTGGATAACTTTATACTGAGACTATCTCTGATATAAACCTTAGTTAATGGAGGAAGTTTTATATCTCTTTTTAGTTTAAGTTCTATATCTCTTGTTAATTTGCAAATGCTAACTGTTACCGTCTATACGGATTTTTCCTTAGAAGTTATCCATAAGCTAACAATTTGGTTTCAATTCATTTAATGTACAGTGTCATGTAAAATTATTTTGGAAACAGATGTAACTAGGATATATTTTGTATGTCTGTTTTACAGTTTTACAGTGAGTCTTAAGTAAAGCTTTGAAGAGAATTTTGGCGTCCGGCTTTTCTTGGGAAACCTGTTGTTTATCTGCCGAGCTTGTAGCCACACACACACACACACACACACACACACACACACACACACGAGCAGGGGCAGAATAAGTAACATTTCTTCGGCTTATGCTATTCCTATTGTGATATTGCTATTTGGTATAGATTTGAATGGTTTAAGAGAGTAATGTAGAGATAAAGTAATAAGTAGGAAGTTGGACTGTAACAACACATCAATAACACTAGAGCTAGCAGGTTGAAGGGTGCTGGAGGTGGTTGTTGATTGGTGCTGGTCATCTGCAAACATTTAGAATGCAGTAAGACGCAAAATTTTGCAATAGAAGGTCCATTGTCCACTCTTGGCACACCTTCAAGATGCTAAGTTTTGCATTATGATGTTAAGATGTTGCAATGGATTTTCACATACTTTTTTACTCTTTTACTTGAAAGAAATCACTAAAATGTGCCAATTACAGTTTGCAAGAAGTAATTGGTATTTTTTCAAATACCTTAGCATGGTAATTTCTGAATTTGAAGAGACTACAGTTTAATCTTGGACCTACTAATACCCAATTTTTAAAAAAAGCATATACACTGACTGAATTATATGATGAATTAACCATGATCCTCACGCGATCATTCATTTCATGGGTGGAAAGATCGAGTGGACCTTGCTGAACTTTTTAGATCACATTACCAGTATCAAGAATATTGTCTAAGTACCTTCAGCTGAAATATTTGAAAACTGAGACTTCTGACTAGTTATAAGATATTCAGTATCATTTCTTTTTATATTCAATCTTTTCCACATTTTGATCAAGTGGAGTCTTAATTCAGTGATGAAGATGGCCTGTCTGTCTCTGTTGCACTTCAAAATTGTGTTCCTGTTTGTTGTTGCTTGTAGAGTATTGCACACAGTAGGGTCTGCCCCCATTGACCTATGTATGAACAACCAAAGTTTGCCTTAATAACCAGAATCATTGTTGATTTCCCAGTCTGGGACTTCCGCTTGTAATATAGCCTGCATCTACATCCAGCCCCTGTCATTCTTCCAGTCAATTCCCACATCTTATTATGCCCTAAGCTATCTTATTTGGCCTATTCCCTGTGAGCTTGATGGTACGATCAAACACTAGACTGGATAAAGCAGAATATACATATAGAGAAGTGGCCATAATCCTCCTCGCTTCCCTCTGCAAATCCAATTGCAGTCACAGATAGGTACAGTCAGCCGAGATGAGATTGAGGACCAGGAGCGGCTCGGCTGACTTAATGCAATGTGACATTGTTATGAGCGGCGCCTTCACACTCCTCCAGTGATGCAATTTGAGCTCCGCTGAAATGAAAAAAGGAGCGCTGCACACAACGCATATGTGCGCCTTCTTTATGAAGAAACAAGCTGAAAAAAATGCAAGACCACATCATTTTTGCAAACATATGTATTTGATTACCAATGAAAAATCAAATTTACAGGTAATCTTTTGCAATATAGAATCACAATGGCTCGCTGCTACTGAGAACTCATCCCTGTGAAGGTCCTCTTGCACTCATATACCGTTAAAAGTAAAGAACTCTCAGTGGGTATTGGATTGGATATTTGTTTCAGAAAGAACCTTTTATTAGTAAAGAATTTAAGCTTTAAAAAAGGAACTCCCACACGTAGACAGCGTTTAAAAAATTATTCTTTAACAAATACTTCATTCAAAGGTGCTTTAGGGCATTGCTCCAAAGAACCCTTTCAGACACCTTTATTGTAAATAGTGATGGACAATAGAAGGAAATAAAAAACACAACTGTTAATATATAACCAAAAAATAAATAATACCCCTTAGAGGAAAACAAGGAATGCATGGAATATGGTTAGAGAGAGAGAGAGAGAGAGAGAGAGAGAGAGAGAGAGAGAGAGAGAGAGAGAGAGAGAGAGAGAGAGAGAGA
>JBBIGA010000132.1:21427647-21450639 GCA_037576975.1 Alestes dentex | reverse complement strand
AACATTAGTGTAATATTTTAGTTACACCCAAATACTAATTTAACATAATATAAAAAATGTATAGAAAAAACTGCTTTTACAACACAACAGTGTTTCTTAATCCACTGCCTTGAACAGTTCCAACTACTCCCAATCTCAACACACCTGATCCAACTCATCTACCGATCTGGAGCAGGGAATGGTTGAAACTGTGAGTAGTGTGTTCCCAGGAGCTGGATTGGGACACAGTGATTTAGGCGGTTAAAAGAGGTGGCTGTGGCGGAGCTCAGTATTGTTTAAATATTAATCCCATGTTTAAAGATCACTTGGAGAAAAATTCTAATATTTGTTATAATTAGGTGTAGCACCTGTGCGCAATATGGCATCTGCCTGGAGACACAGGTTTGCTTTTAAAATGGAACAGCCGTATTCCTTTCTCGACGTCGCGCCCAGGAAAGGTGTTAAAGTGTGATATATAGAGCTTTGTTGGCAATTAGGCTCAGATTACATGTGGGACTAAAGCCTAACTGACTGTATTTGCTAATATTATCACTCAGCCATGTGCTAATATTTGTTCTGGCTGAGAAGCGCCTTGTGCAGTTTTGGGCTGCATTCAGCAGGCTTTAGTGTGGATAATTCCTATTCCACAGCCTTCTTTGAAGAGGATTTCGCTGTCTGGGTGGCACAGTGGGTACTGTTTTAACTTTAGAAATTGCCTTCAAAAGAACTGACCTCACACTATACCTGTGTGTGAATGCTGGTGCAGCCGACTCTTTAGTAACAGTAGATAAGGGCGGCCTTAAGAGGGGCCTGTAGACCACAGGGCTGTTTCTTTTGACCTCCAATAAGTGCTTTTGTTTCAGACAACAGAGGGAAGATTTGAATTTTCATGCTATGGGTCATTTAAATGTTGCTCTAATGTAATGTAATGCAAATATAGTTTGTAAATCTTCTTTTGAAAAGCATTTGCGTGAGGAAAAAGTATTAATTGTGCTGAGAACTGTGCTTGATCTGTTTAGCCTGTCCGAAGGTCTCTTTTCTCTGCTATCATGTTGCATGTGCTACTTCTAAACTTGATCTTTCAATAAAACACCTGATCACTATTAAACCCAATCCCAAATCAATAAGGTTAAGAAAATACATGTTAACAACATTAAATACAAACATCACAAGAGCTGAATGAAACTATAAGCTAGAAATTCAAGGCATAATAAAATAATCATTCAAAGTAAATAAAAAAGTATTGCTGAGTTAATAAAGTCTGGCCTTTTTTGTGTGCTTGTTTATTTTACCCCAGGCTGCTTACTTAACAAAATAATGCCTGTAGGTACCTTAGATGTGCACTGTAGTAACATAAAAAATATATTTCTACAATATTTATTTGTGTGTGTGTGTGTGTGTGTGTGTGTGTGTGTGTACTAGGCATATCCATGATTCTGGCCACACATCATTTTCTAGAGATGAATCATAAGGTGTAGGGAAACCAGACACCGGCACAATAAGCTTCTCCTCCATGTTTGACTCGAACCAAAATTTTGGATCATTTGGTTTCAGCACTGTGCAGGATTTTTACTTCCATGATAACTATTCACAGAAGTTGATCCACCTCTCAGTGACCAGGTACTAGTGAGATTTCTTTTTCACAGGTATTGGTGCAGCTGTTTAGATGTGTTAGTGCCACATAATTGTCACACTGTTTAATTGTTAACTGTTTTTGTTTTTTTATCATCAGTTTCATTTTAAACTAAGATGGCAGTTTAAGAAGAAAAAAGGGTTTCAATGCTCTTTAACATCATCTGTATATTGTTCACTTCTGCCCGAGAACTGTCACAATGTCCCAATACAGTGAAATGAATGAATGAAACAAAAGTGCAGTCTTTGTTTGATTCTTTTTTTGTGACTTTTCTCAAAGGTTTTTGGCTCGGATGTCATGAAAGGTTTTTTTTTTTAAGAAACCATCCATTGAAAGGTTCCTCAATGGCATGACTCTGACCTTTATTTTCTAGTTTATTTATTTCAACATTTAGACTATTACAATGCTAGATCTGTGCCCGAGGAAGTTCCTACAGTCGATCTGCATTCCTTGTCAGGCAACTAGAATTCTAGCTCAGCTCCTGTGTTCTCAGTTACACCAGAGCAGGAGTGCAGCCCTAGAGCTCCCACTCTCATATATTAATGCCTCTCGCAGTAATTGCCTTTGCCATTAAGGAAGTGCATTTGCTATCGGGGAGTATGCACACGTCGTTATTACTCAGCACAACACCTCATTAATATCTGTTGTTGTTTTACCCCCCCACACCCCCTCTGTGTGCGGGGGCGGAACAGTTTGCCAGGCTAGACTGAGACTGCAAGAAGAAGAATTTCTCTGACCGCCGGCAGATGCTTCCTGTATGCCATCTAAATGAAAGACACCCCCTCCAGCCCACAGCAAGAGTACCTGTACTGAAGGATTCATTCTGCTATGTTGCAGAGCTTTGTTTATGAAGATAAAATGGCCTGCCTATGGTTTGATTCATGATGCATATAGATGTAATCTGGATATATGGACCAAAACAGAGCAACCTCTGTTTCCTCCGTTCTGGCTTCATTCTCCTCTGGTCTGAAGGAGACTGTTGCCTTGTGCCAGTCATTGCAGTTTAAAGCAGTGATTCAGATCAAATTTACACAGTTTCTCTGTACTCCTTACAAATGCATCCAATCAACCGGGGCATCTTTGTGTCTGAATTTTGCTTCTTCAGTTTCGCACCTGAACTACAAGACACATGTAGCTAAAGGGTAATGGATGTGGTATAAGCAAGAATTATACCACAATTGGTCAGGTTCAGGCTCTGGATTGAAAATGAGACTCTTTGAAAGTCCTTCAGGAAGCCTGGAGAACTCCTCCCTGAAAACTACATTAAAATGCAAGAAGATCTGGATGCAAAATATGAAGAAATAAGGGGATGAGGGGTAACACGTAGGTAATAATGTGAATAATGAGTTGCAGGAATACATAAAAAAAGTACATAAAGTACATAAAGAAGGTATTTGTCAGCTTTTCGTAAAGTTAATCAAAAAGTATAAATACCCTAACGCCATCCTTTTGACGCACATAATGGTAAAATGTTTAGAAAATACTTTAAAAAGCTGAAAGAACAAAACTAAAGTAGGACAAACGAATACTTATCTATCAATGTTTTACTGATCATCTGAAAATAGCTTCCATGAATTTTGACCTGTGACCATTTATTAGAAACCGCTGGAAGAACAAAGACTCTCCTCTGGTTGATACCAGATAGTAAGGAAGAACAAAAGAATGGCACTATAGATGTGACTAACAGTAAGAGGGAGAAGTGTGCAGACTTGATCACCGATATGCTGTTAGGAGTCTATAGTTAGTGAAAGTAGGCCCAGATATGTAGCACAGTCTGTGAGGAATAGTTTGAGATTATGTTGTTTGACAGGTCTCACTAAATTAGACATGCAGTTTTTACAATGCTAATTGATGGATCTAGGCTTTTAGTAACGTATGCTGCAGAAAATCACTGCAGATCGGAAAAGCATAGCTGCATTTTTTAAACATCTTTATCTAAACTGGAAGTCCACTCATCTGTGCTAGCAAGCTTTTGATGCCTTATGGAATAGTATATTTCAATTATGAAACATATTCTGTAGGACCAACAAAAAAAAAGGAACAAAAAAGCCCCAGCAACATTTTATTATCCTTACAGGTATTTTGGTATATTTTAGTTGTCAAAATACTTGTAAGTATACATGAATTTTCTCCATCACACTGACTGGCATACAAATTACATTCAAATGCCAAATATTTGAACTGGCCCAAATTATAGCAAATTATCATTAAACTTTATTGGATGTTTTCAGACCCAAAAATGTATCTGAATTAATCAAACGTTGACAGGATTAAGATGGAGAATACACAGTTTTTCACTGGCAGACAGTCACATTTAGATCTTCCTCATCTGCACATTAAAGCCCAGCTCATCCATCACACAGTGAACATGAAGACTGCTGTTGCCTCCAGTAGCAGAGCACAGATGGGCAAATCGGCCCTAGTCTCTGGAAAACCGAGGGGAATCAGGATCATCAACCACACACTGTTAATTGCTAAAAGCAATAAAAGTAATAACGTATAAACCCAACACACTTGCCATTCTGCTGGCCAAGCCGTGTGGGGCGGTGCTGAGGCTCTGTTTCTGAGAGAATCAGTCATGGCCAGTTGGCTCCAGCTGGCCTAAACCGTCGGTGTGATGGAATGGTCATGCATGTTTGACATCGATAGATGCCAAGAGCAAGACAGCAATGTTGACATGATGAAGGCTTGAACAGCTTCAAAAACTTCACCATGGTGTTTCCACTGCTTGACCCTGTATACATTTGGAGAGTGACCTCCAATCAGTCTTCTGTGCCATCTGTGACCATGTTCCTAGACACTACTAGTGAAACGGGTCATTTTTATCCTTACAGTAGATATTACTGGAAATCTTTGAGAGTTTATTATCGACAGTTCTACTAGTATTTGACTTCCAGAGAAAGGACAGAACAAATTTCAAATTTCCTTGTTTTATTGTTTAATCAAGAAAACACGATGCACTGCTGTTATAAATTGGATTCTATTCCAGTCAAAAACTTTGATATGCGATAAAACATAACTGTGGCTAGTGTGGGCAGAACTAAGCCTACATTAGTTACAAAAATGTAGAAAAATGCACTACACAAATGGCTCCGGATCACATAAACACACTGAAATAAACATCTTTTATGTTGAGTATTGACATGTTTAGAGATTTTGTCCATTTTCAACATTTTAACCATTAAGAGAGGACATGTAATAAATGCAGTTTATACAAAAATATGTTCATTTTTCCCTCTAGTGTCTTGCCTGAATATTTAATTAATGCATTTTGAACACATGGTTTTAAACAAGTAGCTCATTCAGCGATGCCAGTGTGACTGGCATGAAGCCTTTTGTATAATCATTGTTTTTAATGCATTTGCTGGATTTTTTTTTCAATCATTGTAAGCTTCAGCCACATTAGCTGTCCCTTTAAACTGTTTAATGGGATCTTTTGGAGGACTTTTGACTTGGAGGTTGAGTTACTTTTACAACATATTGCTGTAATAACGTTCTGGAGAGAAAAGTGTGAATTTTCGCTGTTGCCCAGGAGCTACTGTAGAACTTAATCAGTTCTGGTCAGTGGGAGTGAGTGAAAGGCTGGGCGAGCAAGGAAGAATGTGGAGGGAAACTCCTATAAACCCTTCCTCTATTATGTTTCTTTATTGTTTTGCACCCACGCATGCCAGTGACGGGTGGAAATATAAACCGCCTTTAATAAGAAGCAAATCTCATCAACTGGCGAGAGAGACATCATTTTCTCCCTCTCATGCTGAAATGAATCTCGCTGTTTCTCCGCCATCTCCTAATTATGCAGAATGAAATAAAGTTTTGGATTTTCTTAATGCAGTTGCAGGATTTTATTGCAGCAATATCTCTCCCTGCTCCGATAACTTTAAACAGTGTGCACAGATTGAGAGGATGTATCATTGTACCACAGCAAGTGTCATTTTAAAGTTTCATCAGTGGATTGGCACAGAACTTTCCGCCCACCACCAGCTTCATGCTGTCAGTCCTGCAGTACTGAATGTCTGCAAACACTGGGGCAAACGCAATATGAGACAGAAGGTGTGACACATTTCTGACTGTTTTTATTTACAGCCCTGATGACTCTGTGTACCTCTAAGAGACATCTCTGCCTACCATCTACCTACGGATTTAACTTTTCATACTGCCTCTGTTTGCATTTTTGTTTAACAAGTGTAAGTATAAAGTACAAAGTGTCCATTCTGTCATACGTGAACACACCACAACAGACAGTGTGAACTGTGAAATTCTTTCTGTGCATTTAACCCATTCACCAAGTGAAGCAGTGGGCAGCCAGGAACACAGCGCCTGCGGAGCAGTGTGTGGAGGTGGCACCTTGCTCAAGGTACCTCAGTGGTGCCACTAGTAACTCTAAGGAGCCATAAATACTGAATGGTTCAATACGTCACTAAATGCTCTGAAATAGAAAAATGTGGAATTGGAGAGAACTGAATTTCATTCACTTCTATTTTCTGTAATTCATTCATATTTCAGTTCCTATTGTCCCGTAGTTGTTGTTCAGTTACCTTGTTTGAACTGAAACTGAGTTCATTCCTGAATTGACCCCAATCCTGTTAGCAGCATTAGCCTTTCAGCTCCAGTTTTAAACTTTAGAAGAAACAACTGAACTCCAAACATTATTGCACTGATCAGCCACATCCAGTTTATGTCTAGTGTGCATTTATCTAGATAATTGTATACAACTGGAGTTTAGCCCAACTATTCCTCTAAAACTGTTGGTACAACAACAACAGATTCTGTCAAGATAAAGCAAGAGTGGCTGGTTCAGTGCGGAACCCTTCAAAACTTTAAATAGAAGGTGCAGAGCTCCTTGAGAGTGATGTGTCGAAAGCAGTTTTAACAAGTTTAAAAACAGCCCTGAACTGTAAGTGCCAGAGGTTGATATCATGACTTCATTTTTCACCAAGCACAATCTGAAAATATCCTGCTCTAAGCTGTTCATCACGAGTCAATACCTGGTCGAATTACCTTCTTTATCACTTAACCCGATCAAATGTTCCGCCGCTGTGTGCAGCAAAAGACCTCGGCCCTTATTTTGCTGCAGTCTGCGTACTGTAATATATTGCTTTGTTTACAGTCGGATTCTACTTTGCCTTAACAGTCATCCATCTTTGGCCACCTTATTACAGTTATTTGCAATAAGATAACAATTTCAGTGCAATTTCCCCAGCTCTAACTAGACCTGCTGGGAATATGTTTGTTCTAAAGACTCTGACTGGAAAGCATGGCCATCACTCCAGCCCCATATTACTGTCACGCAATAGTGCGGCAATGTAATTATTCCATATGAATAATGCCAGGCAGTACTTCCACCAGTAAATGATCTAGGAGGCTAAATTGGCTGCTGAAGATAATTGAAGTCTCCTAAATAAGAAGCATTAGATAAATTAGCTTAACTTTGAGATTGTTTTCTCCCACAGATTAATTTCTGTGTGTATCACTTTGCAGGGCCCTTGACAACAAACCGTAAGAGGCGAAAGTTCATGCAGGCACTTGGTCAGTGCAGCTGACTGCTTCAACAAAGCACACGGAACAACTTCACCATTCACACTCTGCCATTACTTAAAATTATTATCCAATTTCCTCCACATTGCAAATGCGAACTAACTAAGGACTGTACATTAGGTGCAAATAAATGGGTTTGGCTGTTCAGTAATTGACTTCCAAAAGAATGTTCCTGGCTTATGCTACAGGGCTGCTTTGCTGTGTGGGACGCATCAGAAATAATAGTTGCTGAAAAAATGTTCACTAACGAGCCAAATAAGGAGCCAGAAAAACCTTCGCTGCACTTAGAAATCACTGTGTACATTTAATTATACCACACATTTACATTCAGTCAAATAGAGTACTGTCAGAGTTCACCAACCTTGTTACATCAACAGGAAATATTGACATATTTAATATCATCATATTTCCAGTTGCTCAAAGTGGTTAGTTTAATATGGAATCCTGCAAATGAACAGGCATTAATTATTGAAGTTTCTGGCTAGCTGGATGTGTTGAGGTTTTGGCAAAGCAAACTTGGACTGCCTGCAAGGGTACAACAGTTGGAAATGAATAGAATGTATTTTGTTTGCAATATTTAAAAAATTCAGACTTAAATGCTTTATTGACAAACTGCTAGTGGATTAAATCTTCTTGTATATGTGGACTGGATATTCTATTTCAATGGTCAGTAATGTATCCGACAGTTCAGTGGTCTCTCTGTCTGTCTCTCTCACTCTCTTTCTCTATATTGTTACAGAGAATTATGCTGGAAAATGGTTACCCTTCAAAAGAACGCCTTTCCAAAGAAGTCTTCAATATCCTACGGATGTAGCAGGTTTGGAGTAGGTCTTTTCCTTCACTCTTAATCTTTATGAAGGGGCCAAAAGGGTTCTTTTGAGTGAGGCAAAATAAACTATTTTTGGTCCTGTAAAAAAAAAAAAAAACTTACTGGATGATTCATTAAAGGAATACTCCAGCATTATTTAAGCTAATCCTTATCTACTGCCTCTGCAGCATGTGACTGCTATGGACAACAAGATGCTCTTCCATGTATTTGGTCAAAGAGTCAAAAATGCACTGGCCATCATTTTTAATAAGTGTGTTTTGGACCAGTCAATTTTCCATTCTTTTTAAGTAATTGTCTCTATGGTAGAGATGTGGCAGAGACTAGAAAAACCTTGGAAAGTCCTTTAAAGAACTAACAACTGAAAAGGTTCTTTGGCTAGTTACTCTGTGGCATAGTCCTATAACATTTTTGGCATCTTTGTTTTAAGCATTTGGAAAAAAAACATTTACAGGGCACATCTTATACCTGTAAAGAGTGCAACAGCGTCTTTGCTAGAAAGGGCAAAGCTGAGGAGTATGATAGACATGAGAACATCCTGAGACACTGGCCCGCCACTTCACAGCCAACACGCTGGAGTGAATGTAAGGAGGATCCTTATATAAAATGGGAAAAGTTAATTACAGAAAGCCTGAGTAAACAAGTAGGGTTCCAGGTTTCCAGGTTTCCAGAGTCTCAAACATTATTTGTAAGGGTATTACAGAGCTGGGAGGCTTTATATGAAAAGGTTCTTACCCCCTGCTGTAGCTTTCATAATTCTGCCATAGATAAGAATGATCAAAGGCTTGACATCTAAGTAAACATGGGAGTTCATAGCAAGAGGAGGTATTTGGGTGCAAGGCCACTCAGGGCTTTACTTATCAATAGTCAAATTTTATAATCAATACGAAATTCGATGGGAAGCCATCGAATTATGAAATCGGACTAATGTGGCAGAATTTCACGGTTCTAGTGAAAATGCATGAATACAGCAGGTAGAGTCCTCACACAAACATCATATGTGAACCTCGGAGAAAGAAAAGACAATGTAGGACATAGACACATAGCTGCTGAATAAAGTTTTACTAAAAGTTTAGAGTCCTCACGTATGGTTCTGTGTTCCCATAGCCACTCACTATTGGCCTCTTAAAGCCATTGTGAATGATTCAGTAAGTGCACTGTCCTTTTATAGCTGACATTATTAGAACATTATCAGAATTACAACCTTTCTTGGCTGCATAAGTAAGTTCTCTTACCTCAGGTGACTTCATTTGTTAACTTACTTCATGTCACTATTGCCACCTGCCCTGCACCACTGACATGTTCTAATCCCTTGGCATTTCAAACAGAGATATGCGTCTAATAAAAGATCTTTCCTGTGTGCGCCCTGTTTGACTAATGCACCCAGTGCTCATTTTCTTTGGCCTGTATTTCCATATTTCTTGCCTGTGCTGAGATCATAACCCAATTGTGCATCCTCGAAACTGAATGAAGCTGTAAGTGTACTTTTAGAGGAGGGATGGGAGGGGTGGGTGGCACAAAAAGTGCTGAAAATTGCTGTGCAATAATCCAATTACTCCTTGAATATGCTGCAGCAGGCAGTTTCATAAGAAGGACCTTTTACGCACTCCTCTCTGGCATCTATAGCTCTGCAGGGAGTCAGCAAAGACTAAGTCTAACTCGTCCAGAGTGGACAAGAGGAGAGACAAGGGAACCCACAGCAATAAAAACATGCAAACCTCACCAGAAACAAACAAAAAAAAAAGTTTTGTGAACCGGCCCTATTCTGAGCACTAATTATAGTGTTTCTGAATGAGATCCCTAAGATTTGCAACTAAATTTAAATTAATTTGGATTCAGATAAATTTATAAAAGGATTTCCCTGTGCAAACCCTATAATTTCTTGTGATGAATGGAGCCTCAGCTGTTTCTAAAATAGTGGGACATGGAGAATGAAGTTTTGCTACATTTGAGGAGTCCATGTTCTTGTAAAATGTCCTTTTTCCCTGTATTGTTTTTCCTTTGAGGTCCACAGATGATGTTCGAACAGGCTGTTTTAATTAATATGCCTTATGACACTGATATATGCAAATGACCTCTGTGCCTTATATTCAAAAAGCAGTCTGAACCAAAACCCTCCTCAAAACTGCAATAGGAATGGGTGTAAGTAAATGTATCGGCTTCTAGTAATAAAAAAAAACAAAACAAATAACCTTACCCCAGTATGTTTGGGTAAGTTTTTGGGGGGAATTTGAGTATTTCAACCACCTCATGATTTATAGGCCAAACTGTAAAGTGACAAGTAGCTGACAGTGCATTTTGCAATCATCATCATATTATTATTATTATTATTATTATTATTATTATTATTATTATTAGGCAGCATGGTGGTGCTGTGGGTAGCACTGTAGCCTCACAGCAAGAAAGTCTGGGGTTGCCTAGCAGATGTCCCTTCTGTGTGGAGTTTGCATGTTCTCCTTTAAATACTGCAAAACTAATTATGTTTTCTCAAAATGGCTTTAAGATTTCAGATATTTTTGCCATATCACCCACCCTACTGTCTCTGTAATTTGCAGCAGAACAGAAAGCACAGCCAGTTAAATTCTTTTCTGAAAAGTGTTTGAGGCTCTAAAATATCCTGAGTATTGTAACAATATCAACAATCTTATTCACATTTTTGCCAAAATGTGAGCATCCCTCAACTTTTTAAACCTGGGGCAGCGTACTGTGAGCCCAGCGGTTTCACAGTCTCGACAAATCTGTGTTCATGGCTCGTTTTGTTCCCATCTTGTGCTCATTCGTCCACCAGCACAAAAGGAATGGCTGTCACCGCTCAGCCACCATTAATTTTTCATGAAAATATCAATTATGTCCTGTAATAGAAAGCCTGCACACGCCGCCCAGATGGGACTGGCCCAACCTCCGCGCAATCATCCCAAATCTGGCCCTCTGCTCCAGCGCTCCTCCCCCCTCCACCCTGAGCTCCAGACTCCACCTAATTAGTCACCGTGAGGAGCAGGAGCTTTATTAAGGCCAGTGATGAATCATTATCTGTTGTAATTGGCCCTCCAGTCCCCCAGGAGGTGCCCTGCTCCAACCTGCCCAGCTGGAAGCGCCTCCCACTCCTCTGCAGGAAGCTACAGCTGGAGTCAGAGCCAAAGTTTTCCCAGATTCGCCTCCATCAATAATCCTTCATGTCAGCTTATGCTAATAGGTCCATATTAATCATTGTTTAGGTGATGTGCTGCTGTAATTGAGAGCCGCCTTAAGAAGATTAATATAGTATAATATTCCACAGCAGAGGGGAAGACAGTTATTGGTATTCATTAAGACTGGGCCAAGTTTGGCATAGGTTGGTCCATAGTGCTGTTGGTGGCTCACTACTCTGAGTCGGACTGACTGTCCCACACTGGAAGCTGTGCCTCCAGGAATTTACAACTGCAAAATCAGGCAGGTTCAGCCAACTCTTGCAGCATTTGCAGAAGTCTGCAATTTTGTCCCGTAGGCTCATTCATTATGTGTTAATCGTGTTCAAAAATATAAGTGCTTTCACAATTATTGTAAGCATACATCTTTTGTGCTACCCACTGGGAATCCGTGGATAATGCAGAGATGATCACATTTACCAGCACGTGCTTCAGCTTTTCAAGGGCAATTAAGGCAAACTAATTTCCAACTGCTTTACATTAAAACAGGTCGAACGCTGCTTTGCCATTAATTTTAACTTATTTTGCTGTGCACCTTTATGGCTGGAAATCAGCAATGACTGACAAGGTCATAATTAGAGAACTTATAACACTAGAGGTCCAATTTCATTTCTTAAATGTTGTTTGCATGTATTTGTAAGTGGATATAGGAATAAGCGTTTCTAATATTTTAACTTTTACTTCACTGTTCAAAAGCTGTTCAACAATTCTGTGCAAATATTGCCACAGATGTTGAGAAAATCATGCAAAATCAAGCTCTTTAGGCCACAGCAAGCACAAAAAAGGCTGTGAGGTCCTAGAGGGACTGAACTGAGTTTGTTATTCATAGAAAAACTATTGTCCATGGAATAATCTTTGACTGTTACATTGCTTGGCAGCTATGTCATGGTTCACATTGTTTGTTTTTAATACTAGATCATTTTTTAAAAGTTGGATGTTTTTATATTGTATTTCTTGAGACCACCATTTTACCACAGTTAATTGGTCTCATGACTTGTTGGTTTATTGTCTACTGATCACTTACTATTAGAACACATTTCAACCTGCTGAACATTTTTTCTAGATGTGGAGTGTGAGATGCTGGGCTTCACATGAAAAGGATCATAATCTCCAATGAAAATGTCACTGATTTCATGTTGTAATAATTGAGAGTGCGGGTTATTAAGTATGTCACTGGAGAAATATGTGGCTTCATCAGAACAAAATGTAGTCTAATTGTACTTAATGAAAATGGAGAGTAAGCAGATTATAAAAGCATTTTAAAGCACTCATTTTAGGGAAAATAATTTGCTACTTTTCTACAAAAAGTTGTTGTTATTTGCAGCTTATTTGCATTTTAAGTTCTTCCTGAACTGTCTCTCTTTGTTTCATAAGTTTCTGTGTTTGTGTTGCCTGCATACATAGATTAGGCTTCAGAAATCATGAAACGTCTCTGGTTAGTCCTTATTTTCAGTACCACTAGTTGGCGGCGTGAATTATTCCGTGATAATAACGGCACTCTGGGCCTCTGCTGAGCCACTGTGGCTGCTGCTTACAGCTCAATAATGAAACGTGTGAAGCGCAGTGTGGAGAGAGTCAGGCAGCTGAACGCCGAATAGGTCTTTGCCTCCTGAAATTGTAAATTCTCTTCATGCCCAACCATGCAGTCACTAATTAGTGCTAAGACAATACCATTGCATTCTGCAGGAGTTTTTTTTTTTCACACTATTACTGCCTCTCTTAGCTTTTCTGCTCAAACTCATTTTCTCTCTCTCTCTGTCTCTCTCTGTCTCTCTCTGTCTCCATCTCTCTATGCCCATCTTTCTACATCTCATTCTAATGCAATTTCTTGGAGATGAGGTGGCCTTCGGAATGATTTTGTAATGCTGATTGCTAATTGGAAGAACATTAGAAAATGCAATTATAGGATGGATATCTAATTAAAGTGGAATTGAATAAAAGACTCACTCAACTCAAGTGCCTACTCTATATCTAATCTCCTCAAAACAGTGGTTCTACCACAACTGCAGTCATTTTGGCTTGTTTTGTCTCGGTCTAATACGACCTCCTTGTAAAAACTTTCAGAAGATCACTGATTTTCCTAAATGTGACGAATCCAACTTTTTTCTTTCATTTAATTTTTGCCCCCCATGTTTCGCTTAACTCTGAGTGGGTTAATGTACCAACAGCAGTTGTAATTATTTTTTGCATGATCATTTACCTCATCATTGAGTTAAGTGATCTGATGTGAAAGGTTATCTTTGGTGATCTTAATACAGGGGTAAATCCAAAAAATGCACTATTTCGCTCTACAAGTACCTCTCCACTATTGAACCATCCATTTTCTGAGCTGTTTATCCTTAACCAGGGTCACAGGGGTGCTGGAGCCTATCCTAGTGTTTATAAGGCAAAAGATGGAGAAACACCTTGGACCAATTGCCAGTGCACTGCAGGACAGACATACAAACAAACACAACCACTGCACCACCATGCCACCCCCTCCCTGCCATGATTGGCTTCAAAAAATATAAAACTTTAACTCAAAACTACTGTAAAACTATGTACAGGCATCAGGCTTTAGAACATAACATTTTAGATCAAACCACTCTTACTTTGTTTACATCTTAATGATTTAATTATGCAACATTTTGGGGGAAAAAAAAGCTTTTATGTCTCTTCAAACAAGCTATTTTGCCACTGTGTCTTTAAGACTGAAACACAAAAATGAATTCTTAATTTCAGCGCTGCTCTGTGTGTCTTTCAGAAAGCAGTCTGAACTGAAACACCTTTTCCAACTTATATGAATGGGTGAAGTCACAAAAGAATGAATTCTGAATGAACTGCAGCAGTCAATGGATTTTGCAGCCTAAATTACATTCAAGACTTAGGCTTAGACCAAAGAATGACTGGTTCCTCCTAAAGCAATATTTACATTAACATACTATTTACATTCAATCTCTCCTCTGTTGCCCAGTAGCGGAGAGAGTCTGTGCGCAGAGCAGTGGCTGAGGTGCGCTGCGCCACCATGGCTGAGAGAGCCTCTCAGAATGTCTTTGTTAAGCCCCTCGCCACTGTGCTTTAAGGAATCGATGGCGGAATGAAGATGTCAGTCATGACAAACTGGCTGGCATGCTGCGAGCTCGTAGCCCATCAGTTATGCTGTCAGTGTGTGTGTGGGTGTATGTGTGCATCACAGTGAGCCTGTGTGTTAATGTGTTCCCTCAATCTGAGATCTATGGTTTCCCTTGAGTGCTGCAGCCCACACACATAATTGTTTACTTGTTGGTTTGCTTTGTGCATGCAGAGGTGGTAGGGGTCTGTTAATTATAAGTAAACAGTTTCCCCCCATCAGGGGCCAGATAAGGCATTGACTGGCCCTGCTTTGTTGCCAAGAAGGAAAAAAGCAAACGTGCGGTGGCGGCACACTGGGAGCCCTTTTGACAAACAGCTGAGTGTGATCTATAGCTCCTCATTTTCTGTTTGGCTTTTGATGGGTTGTTACCTGAAGGAAAGGGGAACAATTCTTTTCTAGCTGCTAGCTGAACATGGGCCAAGGAAATAACACTGGAAGCACGTTATGAGACTGAATAGAGCAACAAGCCATAAGAGTGTCTGTTACAGTGATTTTACTACTGTTGAAGGGTATTGTTAGGCACAGTGTAAGTAAAAACAGCTTTGCTTTGAATTGGTTATACCTTTTGTGCCAAAATGCGATAATTAATAAAATGCACCTGTTTTCATTAAATGCGGTGTTTTAGGGCCCACGTGATTTGAATAATGCCAATAGATTCTCCACAGATATTTCAGTTATTAACGAACTAACAATCAGTTGATTTTCCACAATGTTAGGGCTGGGATTAATACCAGGATTTGACTTAAGGTTTGGGTGCTGCTTTAGGTTTAAATTGAGGTGAAGAATAGAGTAATAGGAAATTAAAGTTATTTAATTGATACTTAAGTGCACGGGGTAATAAAGTGCTATGAGTTAACTCAAATGTATTATTCTGAAGATGTAACCGAGATACTATCACTACGACCCATGCACTGCTTTGAAATCCTCTCTGTGCAAAAAAGCCCCTTACAATCGAGCTGAATATTCATTTATCCAGAGTTCTGTTGGCTCTGCTAAGCTATTTATCCTCCTTTCACCCAGTCTTGGTTATATTAAGCGCCTTTACACATTGACAGTGACTGCAAGGACAAACATTCACCTTACTGTTCATTTTCTTTTTCACTTTTTTCTTTTTTCCTGACTCTCTCCTCACCTATCCTTACCTTCCTGGAAGTCCTGACAAGGAGATTGCTGAAGCAGTGCTGCGTGGATTTTCTCCACAGCTTTTCTCTTAAATGAATCCTCTTTCAAAGTGCCAGCCTTGATAAATGAGACACATTTCTCAGAGCAGAAACAAATTGGCCTCACAGAATAGCCCAATGCTTATGGGTGCATATTTTCATGACATCACTGGGGTTAGGATGTGTTTGTGAATGCGATTGTGTAAAGGCGGAAAGCTATAACAGATGGAAAGTACAATAGTGCTGCATAACGTGTGGACATAAGATGTATTTTTGGTCTGAAAGAAAGTGGAAGCTGAACCATTTGCATTTACATTTACATAAAATATGCCACATACTGGTACAGCTATGTTAACATTTTGTACGTACTTTTTGTTCTTTCTTTTGTTTTCCCCTCATCGCTAATTTACATTATTTTAAAAACAGCTGCAAAATGATGCATTCTGGACGCTACAGGTCAGTGTGGCTGACATCAGCATCTGTACAGTCTGGAGCAGCCTGGTTTCAAATATTCTGTGGAGCTTCATACTGTTCCTTGCAGTTTTCTTAGTTTTTGTACCTTATGTACCATTTTTATGTACAGTTTATTTCACAGGAGCTTTCTTTCTTGCACTGTGTTGATCCGACACCAAATAAATGTTTTAATGTATTTGGCATCTAATGTGTATGGTATACCAAACAGGGTGGTGTTTTGCATTTCAGTTACATAGATCATCCTGCATCCGGCCACTTTTGTTGTCTGCTGTAACGGCTATTCAGTTCATGGAATGTCCGTAAAACACCTTGATAAAATGTTCTCTTAACTATGTGAGAGTATGGATTAACTAGCTATGCAAAACTAAGATAAGATAAGAAACAACTTTATTTATGCTGAGGGAAATTCTTTTGTCATGAACATGCTCAGTGCAACACTAGGAATAAAGATAAGACAATAAAGTGTTTAAAAAAGACAATAACAGTAGTGATAGTGCAAACAGAATAACAAAATAACAATAAAAATAACAGATATAATATAACATTAGTAGCGCAAGCGCTTATGAAAAGTGACTTAGTGTTTGTGCCATAAAATATGATGAATGCAATAAAATGAGATAGCAGCAGGTGATGCGGGGATGAGACTAACATTCAATAACATACAGATAATAAAAAAACCCTGATGAGTTATATTGCACAATCTGAGTGAGAACAGTTACCATATTTGCCCATATATTTACTTGTTATACTACATAATGTGGAAAAACTGAAGGCCAGACAGTCCTGGGTGCACTTTAACGCACACTAAAATACAAGAGTGTGAGTAAAAACTGTACATTAAACAGCAGAAACCCCCCCCCCCAAAAAAGAACGCGCATCCCACGACCGCATTACATCTGATGAATGGAATCTGAATCCGTGAACCCGATGACCACAAATTTGCAGGTTCAAACCCCCACGTTCTACCATTCCACCTTGAGCAAGACACTTAACTCTCAGTTGCTCCAGGGGCACAGTCCCTATAACTAATGATTGTAAGTCTGCCAAATGCCACTTCACATACAGTGATGTACTGTCATTTTATAATAGTATGGATACTGTAATATTACAGTAAACACTGATTTTTTTATTGATTTTTTTAAACAACATGAATGATCTATGTCTATGAGCGTAGATGCTTTAATTGTTAAACTAAACAGTAAACATGGAGGATTATCAATTCATGTGATGGGAGCACAGTGCATGCCATGCCCCCCCCCCCCACACACACACTTTCCCTCTCATGTGGGCTTCTCCCACACACCTGATTGTTTACACCTGCTTTGCACTCCTCTCTCCCTACATATATCCAACCTGAGCCAGAGTCTAGTGTCCATTCTTCATCATGCTTACTGGCTAGAGTGGAATGTTGTTTGTTGGTCCTCTTAACAGAGTTGACCAAAGTAGTACACCTGGCAGTGTCTCTTCAACTCTGAAGACCAAAGCAGCTGAACTTGTTGTTTCCTGGGCTTCCCTCCTCTACACCACAGTGGTCTTCGTAGACACCTCTGAACTGGCCTGATTTACCGTGCAGCTGAAACAGCACTTTTTTTTGTGGACTGTTCCTGTTCTGCTGCTTATCTGAAGCCATGCTGTGTTTTTTCACTCCCTTTGTTTGCTATTCCCACCAATACTGCTTAACTAAAAGCTGCACAAATACCTCTTGTGAATGTGTCGCCTTCTTGAGCAATCATGACACAGCATTCATGTTAAATGGTGTAAATTTAGGATTAGATTTAAGTTTTGGGTTAAGGTTAGGATTTGGGTTGAATTTAAAAGATAAAGTCATATAATCTTTATTTTTTAACTTAGAGTCTAAGTTGATTTGTTTTTCATGTGTAAATTGTTCTGTTTCTTTTCAAGAACAAGGTGTTTCCAAAGCATTTACAGTTAAAAAAAATGTTACTACACTCTGGATTATTGAGCTAGTCAGTTGAGACTTTTACATATTTTTCATTCACACACTCTACATTCCAGGCAAACCATTGAAAAAAAAAAATGACATTGACACATTTAAATGAATGAACTTACAGGGGGTGTACAAAATAACAAACGCCACATACTAGTCATGCTCATATTAAACCATGCCATGCCATTAAGAGCGACCATTTCATCTGGAATGCTTAATATGTGTGAGCTTTGTAGATATACAGTTATCTGTTGCTGCACAGTTTATTAGACCCTTTCTGGCCTGTCCTTCATTCAAAAGGAGGACCAGCATTGATCCAATGCCTCAGTACAGCAGTGACACTGACACAGTAGTGACATGTTCGTATGTGTTGCAGTGGTACAGGTGTTTCAGGTGCAGTAGTGTTTCTGAGAACATTCAACAATCAAAACATTCAGTCAATAGTGTCCTGTGGTCAAAAACTGACCCATGATGAAGCTAGAGGATGACCAACATAAATTATGCATTGAATAAAGATGAGTTATTTATATGCAAGAGTACCAGAAAAGTAAATGTGTCTATTAACCCTTAGAACCCTGAGGGTATTTGTTCTTTTCAGATATTTAAAGCCTTTAACATTGTGTAATGTATAAGTGTCTCATATCCTATTTTTCAGCACAATGCAGACACTATGATAACGATTGTTTTTATGTAACCAACCCCCAGAAAATCCATTAAAATGTTCTCTCTTTTAATGGACATGCAAATGAAAGCTTTTAAAAATATTTAGCTTACAGACAGTATTATAATAAGTATGATACATATAGTATTATAATAAGAGATGCTGAAAACAGTGGTTAAAAACTGAACTATGTACATCTATTTATAATCACAAGTATGTCTGTTCCAGGGGGAGTTGGTGTATTTACTCTCTGCCTGCGCTGCTTCAGAACAGTCGAAAACGCCACTTGCCTGCAGCCCCATCCTCACACACACCCACCTCACCCACACGATTGGGTTTCTCACACCACATGGTTTTTTTTGCACTTTTTTGATGATCAGAAATAAACATATATTTCTTTATTTTGACCTTTAAATGATGCCATTTTTACAAATCAACCCCATTTTAAAGTTCCAAATATTGTAAATTTCATCATTTTTAAAGGTTTGAGATCGCCGGTTCTTCACAATATACTTTCACGAAACAAAGCTTGCAGTGGTGTATGACGTCTCTACTCTCGTCACAAACACACAGGAGCTTCAAATAAGGGCAAATGTTTGTATACAACCGTGTTTTTGCACGGTTGTAACCCAGCAAAACTGCCGTGTCTGATACACTATACCAGCGCAATACACACTAACATGCCACTGCCATTTTGGCATCACTTCTTGGTTGAGAATTGGGGTGCAAAACGTGGACCCCCCCAAGACTCCTTGATTGACACTTGTGGCCCTCTGAAATCATTACAGGAAATGTACGCGGACGTCTTAACACATTTTTGGTTTGTTTCTCCCATGTCTGGATCTGTGGCTGTTTGGGGGGAAAAAAAAACATTCCTCCATCTAATAGGCCTTTATGAGCCCAATAGGGAGTTGATGGTAATAAATTATGAGCTGTGCTGTAACGAGCCGGTAAGTAAAGCAGTCTGGGGCACTTATTAACGACTGCCATCCGCAGCCACTTAATCTCATAACATTAACTCAGATCCGTTTGTTAATATTTATTAGAGTGGGCTGTGAATGAGAAATCAGTCGAGGGTGAGTGGACTTTGGGCTCTAGGCTGAAAACGACTTCATGAGATTTTCCCGATCTCCAGCAATTCCCTATCCAGGAAACCCTGAATTCTGCGCAGGATCTGAGAGGTCAGAACAGCTGGGTGCGTGGGTCTCCTGCGGGTTCAAGTTCTTTTTTTAGAGCAGAGTTGGCAGAGAAAGTGGCAAAAACGTGGGCACATATATTTGCAGTGCAAAAGGAATGGTAAATTACTGAATCTGATGTTTATTTAATAACTTCTCAAGGCAGAAATTGATGTTTTTATTCAAACTGTGACACCCACACATGCAAACTGCTTAGATAAATGCAAGTTAAACTAGTGTAGCTGGTTCACATATATAAGTGTACTCAAGGAAAAAGTTCCCTGTATTTTAAAGGACAGTAACCACAGATCATGAGCACCAGAAAAAATGGGACACGGCCACCCTTTAGAACAATCGTTTTAGAAACCTATATTTTAACAATGGGTCATCTACAATTCGTGGTCTGTCTCCACGGGGAGTCATTTTGTTATGTGTCCCTGTACAAAGAGAACCGAAAACATGCCATCTTATAACGGAAAACAATGGGAAACCAAGGCTATGTAGAATTTTGGCCTGTTACATCAAGCATGGTGGAGGCCTAGTAGGTAGGATACTCTATTATTTTATTACTGTTTTGCTTTACTATTTAAATCTAAAAACACAATTACAGGTGTAATTATGTACACACATTCTATTTATATTCAGCATTGCCAAGTTCAAATCTGGCTTTTTTCTGTTTGTTTTGATGCCAACAAAGCATAAACAAAGGACACAAATGTAAGGGATGGATATTTCTCCCACAAAACAAGACTGTATGAATTCACACTTAAATCATTACAAAACATCACCTACTTTTATTTTCTAACATTAGTGAGATATTTTACAATCCAATCTCTATTCTATGAAATGCTACATATCAAATTAAAGGTTAAACATTAACTAAATGTGTTCTTTTTAATAAAATCAAGTAATGCACCAAAATGCAGCAGCAGAAAGAAGCGAGAAGAGAGTAGAAAGAGAGATGGTGAATTCTAGAGATGCTGGAGATGTGTCCAGCCCCCCGTGGGCAGTGTGTGCAGCATGGCCGGACCCCTCACGCTCTTGCTGGCGTCGATGTGCTTTCAAAAAGCTGAGAGTGACGGGGCCTGGGGAGGAGAGAGACAAAGCAGTCACATGCATCTGGTTCAGTCCCATCAGCACAGTCAGAGCAGGGCTACGGGGGCATGAGTTCCTCCAGATCACTCCACATCTCCACTTTTGTTGCATGGCAATTTAACATATTTCTAATCTACACCATGACATTAAAACCACCAGCCAAATACGGTGTCTCCACAAGACATCTAATATATCCCAGCCTCTGACAGGTACCACTTATACATCTTGTACTTGTGGCCTTTATCATATACTGGGAGAAGTAGCAGATTTTTTTATTGTATGAAAAAGATGGAAAGTTTTAACATCATAAGTCAAATCGCATGTTATACTGATTTTACATATAAGATACATATAAGATACATTTAAGATATGATGCCTGACCATTACACCAATGGGGACTTTAATGACATTGCATTCAAATACAGAGACTTTAATATGGAGTTGGTCCCCTATTTGCTGCTATAACAGGTTCCGCTCTTCTTGGAAGGCTTTCCACAAGATTTTGGAGAGTTTCTGTGGGAATTTGTGCCCATTCAGTCTGTAGAGCATTTATGAGGTCAGGCGCTGATGTTGGACGAGAAGTCCTGGCTCACAATCTCCGTTCCAGTTCATCCCAAAGGTGCTGGATGGGGTTGAGGTCAGAACTCTGTGTGGCCAGTCAAGTTCTTCCACACTGAACTCCTCCAGCCAAGGTGTTGGATAGGGATCGATATGTGTGTGTGTGTGTGGGATATAAATGTGATGCGAATACATATGAAGTCTTTTAAAAGCATCTCAAGCTTTTTTGAAAGGTCTCGTTATGATTGCCTTTTTATTGTTTGGCATTTGTATGAAACTTTGACATGACTAGATCATTAAAACAATCAGGTGATTTATAATTAACAAACATGATCATATAGTAAGTGTTTTATTAATGGCTTCAAAGGTAAACATGTCCTCTTTACTTTTTGTGCTTCACTGAAAGCCCATTAGCCAGCTGTGTTATGAAAACTGCACATTTGAGCAACCCACACTTTCTTCATATTCTGCTACTGGCTGCAACTTAGTAACTGGATCTCAGGCCTCAGATGCAGCTAAATGACTGAGCATTAATGCTGTTGTTTTAAGCAGTTTGTAATTAGCATTGTGGTTAATTGTGGCTGGAGGGATACATGGGGTGAGAGAGGACAAACGCACCCACTTTGAAATTTAATTGTTGACCCACAAAGACAGCAAATCAGCGTAACATTTTATTTGGTGAGATAATGATTTATCTCTTCAGGAAATGAAGTCCCGAAGGCTGTGTAACTCTCTCTATGCTTCTCTCCCTCCCTCCCTCCCTCTCTCTCTCTCTCTCTCTCTCTCTCTCTCTCTCTCACTATTTCTCTCTCTCGTTTTCTCTCATGATCTCCTCAGCCCTCTCTCTGCGTATTTTGGTTTCTCACCAGTCTGTAATTGCAGGGTGATTTGGAGCAGAGTGCAGGCATGGGTGTAGTGATGCCTCTTGTTTCTGGGGGTAACATAGTGTGAAGGGCACTAGTGGAGCAAATAATGCAGCTTATGCTCTTAATTATACTAGTACTAGATGCCCCAAGCTCATTAACTCATAGTGGCTTCTGTCTCCAAAGCTAGCCAGCACAGATATTAAAATTTCATTTACTAGCAACTGGGAGTTGGGTAATATAAGGCCTCAGCAAAACCTTAAACAACCTGTTCAATTTACAGAGAAGTACAAAACAAACTCATCATAGGTTAAATCCTCTGGACCATCACAGACCTGTGGAGTGATAACGTCCACTGGTAATTCAATATTTATCTGGTCAATTGGATTACGATTCTCATGCGTCCTTTTTTCATGCTGAGCTAGACTAAACTTTCCGATTTCAGTTACATAAAACCATAGTAAGATCACATGAATATGAAGAACGAAAGGGAGGGACATCCTTTGCTTTACTTACTTATTGGCGCTGAAATGCGAAAAAGTTGGAAGTGCTGACTCATACTTGTTGACAAACAGTGGTCCCTTTACAAGGGGTTTACTTGGTTAGGCCAATGACATTATTTTAATTTTCTGTGAATGGCTGCAGCAATGGAAAGGGTCCAAACTCTAACTGGGATGGGTAATGGAGGGGGCCAAGCTATTGTAGAGGTGCCTGAAACAAAGTCTAATAGTCTGAAAAGATGATGTTGGACTGGGCCAAAAAACTGTCGGGCACAGAAGCTGTACCTG
>JBBIGA010000132.1:21369302-21401802 GCA_037576975.1 Alestes dentex | reverse complement strand
TGGAATGTTATAAAATCAGCTATTAATAAGTGGTAAGAGATTATCATTATATCTAATAAGTATTAGGTTGTATATATTTAGGGGAAATTCTTTTTCAGTTTTCATGGTGCAAACTGCAGTCATTGGTCATTTAATGGCCTAAAATGCAGGAGCTGGTAGTACTGATATAAACTGCAAATTTAAAAAATGTTCCCAGTTTTTGCGGGCAGAAATACAATAAAAGATAAATAGTGCTAATTCTGCCAGATTTGCTATGTCAACAATGCTAAATGATAAGGAAGACCCGGAGAAAGCAAACGCAGTTGTGCTTTCTTAGACTCCCAGCCACAATTGACTGCGGCATCACGAACTCGCAGTCTCCCATTGAACATATTGTTTTGTTTTGTTTTTTTTTAATCACAGTATGTTATTTTGCTGTGTATTCTTGGAGTAGTTTTGAGCAGTAATGTACTGGCCATACAACTGACAGCAATTACTATAATTTGTTGTGATATTAATCATATGCCTTGGAATTCCAGTATTCCACATTCTCTATTCTCTGGAAAAAATAAAATAAAATAAAAATAAATTTTGCGGTGTAATTTAATTCCATTTAATAAAAGTAACTTTACCGTTAAATTATAATATTTTACAACCAGTAAATTTCTTCTTTTTTAATTTAATAATAATTTTTTTTTGCATTTATGTTTAGTGTCATTTTTATAAGTACATTTAAAAACTGATATTCCAAAAATGATGCAGTTGAATCATCTTCTTCAATGATGCATTACAACGCATCAATGACATTTTACATTCCTAACATTGCTCTAGGCCCAGGTTAGGTGTGTCCGTTTAAGATTTCAGAGTCTTATCCTCCACCTGTTCATTCAGACTGCCTGTACAGTGTTTGATGGGTCTCTCACACCTGTACTGTGCTATCACTGTGACTAATGGGCCAGCCATAGCTCTGTGGCATTGTGAAATGTGGCAGATTATCTTGATGTTGCTGCACACAGTGAGGGCTGTGGAGGATCTCTGCGGGAGGCTCCAGCCACCCGGCTCCAGCGGAAGAGAGACAGGGGGGCCGGTCACGCTCGGCTACCCAGCCTGAGAGGGGTCACTGAGGGCCTGCAAAGCCCCATCCAGCACCAGATGAGCCATACGCACTGATGCTGATGGTAACTGTCAGAAAGAAGAATAGACATTTAGGACATTTCCGGAATTGGTTTGAGAAGAGGGCCACTCATGTCTGTACTTATGAAAAGCTGTGGGTCTCCTTGTCTTCTAGGATTGTTGTGTGGTTATTAAAGTGATGGTTCATAGAACAATCAAAGTTGCACAATCTTAAATATAGTTGTTTAACCATTACAGGGATTTTTTTTTTTTTTTTAAGTTGGTTACTTTAGTTTTTCACTGGAGCAATAAGGCTAAAATAGTTAACGAGTAATGGACACTTATACTTGTCAGCAGCTAGTGGGACCACTAAGGTAAGGTATGTCCCCACACATTGCTCCCTGGGCACCCCGTCACAGCTACAGTACTAGTTTGTATGAATACAGAATCATGACAAATACTGTATTCTAGCAATCGGGAGTTACATGTGCAAAAATGCAGAATAAAGGTAGACATAATTGTACAAATATAGGAGGACAGGTGCAGTAAAAATAGGGAGGTATTTACAGAGGCAATTGGAATGTGAGTTGTTTGTATAAAGCTGAACAGATCAGTGTGTTTATGCATTGTGTTAGGAGGAGAAAGGTGAAGTTCAGGGGAGGGGTGTGTTGGTGGTGTGTGTGTTTGAGGGGGTACAGTTTCTTTCAATTCAGACTGAGGAGTCTGATGGCTTGAGGGAAGAAACTCTTTCCTATTCTGGCAGTGGAGGCCCGTAGGCTATGGAAACTTTTCCCAGACGGGAGGAGGTTGTGTGAGGGGTGTGTGGGGTCATCCACAATGCTGGTGGCTTTGTGGATGCAGCATGTGGTGTTCCTGTCCATAAGAGAGTGGAGAGAGACCCCTGTGTTCTCCTCAGCTGGCCTCGATATCCTCTGCAGGGTCTTGTGATCCAAAATGGAACAATTCCCATACCAAGCCGTGATGCAGCTACAGAGAATACTCTCTATAGCCCTTCTGTAGAACATGCTGAGGACTGGGGGAGGGTGCCTTCTTGGGCCTTCTTGACGATTGGTTTGATGTTCAGGGTTCATGTGAGGTTCTCCGTGATGTGAACACCAAGAAACCTGATGCTCTGGACGACCTCCAGCTGTTGATGTTCGGTGCTGTTCTCAGGGCAGCCTTATCACCTGATTACATGTAGTCCAGTTTAGCATTAGCTCTTAGCCTAGCATAGACCCCTGTGCACTTGCCATTCTTCCACTTCCTTGGGAACCACTTGTGATGTCCCCCTCCAGCCAGTGGTATCAGGCAACGCCACGATCTGAGGGCCTCGTCTATGCAGCAAGCAGAGGTCACAGAAATTCAGCAGTGGTCCATCCTCAAGGTAAGTTTCTTGTTTGTATCTTAGCTGGAACAGGATCTGGTGGTTGTAGATGTGTTTACCAGCTGTTCTGATACATATTAGTGAAGGCTTGGTTGACTCAAAATACACTTGTGCACTAAAGCATTGGACCCAGAGAGGCCACTGTGACTCAGCGCGCCGCCATCTTAAAATATACAATTCATCACATGCTTGCCTGAATGCTTATCAGATTGTTGGATAATCATTTATGCAGTTGCTGACATTGTATGACAAACTGTTATTTATAGAAATTTATGACAGATGACAGCTTATCATACAGTGTTAGAAACAGGCATGTGCCTGATGATTTCTGACAGTGCTAATAAGTGGCTATAAGCTTTCATTGCTTGTTAGCTACATTAGGCTCAGAGGAAAACTAGGGACCAAATATGTCATGAATCATTTCCCATTCAATTTCTGTGTAAAAGCCGGTAAACTATTATATTAACTAATATAAACCTGGGTTGTAATTTATAATAAGCCTGTGTTTAGTGGGTTAAGGCCCCAACTCTTTATAAGCACACATATAAGCATCCCTTTACTCTCTAAATTAAATCTTTGGTCAAATTAATGATGAAATTAGTGTTTGTGTAATTATGAATGTCAGGGTGTACATATAGGTCCTTAGGATTTGAGAAGTTAAATTATGGTAGGTCTACAGAATGAAGCACATTTGTCCTAGCTGCTGAGAGTTCATTTGCTTATATTTTTGTGGTCACAAATATTACTGAACTGTGCACATTGTTTTTGTGGGTCCCAGGTGTGTTAATGCCTGACATTTTGGTGTAATTTTTCAAAATCCCTAGCATAAGCAACAGTTATGTCTGCATTCTTTTTTTACCTTACACCTGCAGAAAAAATGCACATTTTTTCTTTACTCTTTTCTAATGTTTGTCAAGGGCCTGAGAGAGCTGACTTCAGCTCTTGGAGCAATGTGATATGGATGAGTTGGTAAAATTTCAAATGTCAGCTATGTCACATCCCTTGAGTTCTGCGGAGACCACGATGCGTGTATGTCTGTGGATGACATTCTTGTGTGTAAAGCCATACCATCAAGAAAAGTTTGTCTGTAGCATATCCTAGTGCACCTGTTCCAGGTACCATGTCTCAAAACTACTGCCCTTATAAACGGTTTATGAATGGATTTAAATTAGTTTATTAATGGTTTCTAATAAGGTCATAAACAATGAACAGTTATAAAACATAAAATGAAAAGGGCAACAGTGACCTTTCACGTAAATATCCCCGACTTTGGAATGCACTCCCACTCGACCTCCGAACCACAACATTCTTACCGAACCACAAGATCTCTACTCAAAACTCATCTGTTCAGATTAGCCTACCCCACATGACTTTCTCACACTTCATATCACTATCATCTATATGTATTTAAATGTCCTTTTGTATGTACAGTAACGCCCCGCTGTTTGCGGGGGTTACATTCCAAGAGCACCCGCTTATAGTGAAAAAAACGCATTGTGATTTGGTTAAAAAATGCCTAAACATGCCAATTTTCATAGTGTAAACCCTAAATATGCTCCCAAAACACGTTAATTTCATTTTAAACTCATTAGCCTTAAAAAAAATGTAAAGGTAAACCCGTATTCGTACTGTACAGTTTGCGCTAAACTCCCGCAGTGCTAGAAAGTAAATACCGATGTTACTCCTGTATAGACTGCACTGTAATTCATGCACGGGCATTTTCTTTGATATAAGCAGGGTAAATACGGTAATAAATGAATTTAATTTACAGTAATAAAAATACAGGGCTTTAAGAAGAACAAAATCAAAAACAGGAGAACACTCGAGACGCTTCACGGGGGAAATTCTGGGCTGCATCGTCATAGGGCAGCAGCCAATCAGCAGCAAGGAGAAATAAATAAAGTTCTCGGATTGGCTACTTTCAAACCTCCGGCCCTGAGTACAGCTGACTGTAAAGTCCGGTCCTCGTGTGCCACGCCCCCTCGTCCTTGTTTGGGGCGGCGCTGAGCAGCGGAGGTTCATTCCGGTCAGGTGTCTGGTTGCCTTTGTAACCGCCGCGTGGCCCACGAGGCCCGGACGTCACAGTCAGCTGTGCTCAGAGGCAGGAGGTTCGAAAACCCACGATGAACTGAAATGCGAATCCGTGTGAAATTGGGGGGTTACTGTATATGTATTTTAATGTTTTTGTATGTATATTTGTATGTATGTTGTTTTCTGTGAAGTGACCTTGAGAGCTGTGAAAGGCGCTGACAAATAAAATGTATTGTTATTATCTAATGAGGCTGATGGCTTTAATCCTGACAGGTAGAAAAAAACAAAATACGATAACAAAGCAGCCAGTAAAAATGAGCTTTAACAGTATAGGTTATTGTGGATCTGCTATTTTGCTATTAACCTTACCCTAATGTTAACAAGCCCAACCATTAATGCAATCCTAAAAGAAGATTCATCCCCTTTTGATGTAGACAGATATTCTGTTTATAATTTGAGCATCTGATTGTGTGACCAAAATATGTATTCCCCAGTCCACCCATAGCTACACCTCCAACATGGCATTAGAACTGAAGCACTAATACTCTGTGTTCTGTTTTATATCTTTAAAACAAGCCTCTAAACATACATACATATCATACATTGTGCATAAAGGCTTTGTAAGATTTGGACATTGCTTCATTTTCAAAAGCATTCTCAGACATCCCTCCTTCTTCGTCCACTGTGACTTGCTTCTTTCATCAATTAGCTTACTTGTGAAAAATTAAGCTACTCTAGTTCCAAGGTCAGCTATGAATCCACCCCTTTGCTGAGTGGACACAGAGCCACTGTGGTTCGAGCTTTGCTGGGCTTAGTGAAGGGGGGGGGGGTGCTTTGGTTCTGTGCCTTTTGGGAGATGCTTTTTAAACGATTTTTACTGGAGAATCATTAATATTTTAAAGAGTGTAATAGGCCTTAAGCTGTGGGACCAGGCAGGCGAGATGATTACACTAGCTGTTCTCATTAAAACTCTATCTGATTAGCCTTCATTTCAGAGGGGGGCCCGACTCAGTGGAATGCTGGGTAATGGTGTACTAATTAAAGTATTACAATTTTGGGGGGAGTCGACAGGGCAGTCCCATCCTCTCCTCCACTTGCCTCTGTTTACCTGCCTGTAATTCTTCTTGTTTCTTTCTTCTTGTTTTTTAATCACGCAGCATGTGGATGAAAATGCCTCCCTCCGGGCTAAAAACGGCACCCATCAAAGGACCAACCAATGATTATGGAGGGCTTTTATTACACAAGCACATTGCCAGATGGAGGGGGATGGGGAGCTGGGGGATGTGTTCAAATTGCTTGAGTACCGTGAAATGATATTGCCAGTGTATGGATGCAGTGGCGATTTTGACTTTTAATGGTTTGTTAAGGCATATGAGTGGCTTCGGCTAACCCCCCTGCCCCCCTTTTCGCTTGTCGCTCAGCTTTGATAATCAAGCCTGGATGTTGTTTCGACACGTTACACTTCCATTCACTTGCTACCCAGGGAATGACTTATGAGACTGCTGCCTCTTTATTTACGCTGAGGCTGTTGATTGCTGCACTAGTGGATGACTAGGGCATGAAATTGGAAATGCATTGGCAATTTGACGTGCTGTTGCCATCTGTATTTATCTCGCTCTCTCTCCCTCTCTCTCTCGCTCATGACCACTGGAATGGCGATGCCCACTGTGTGATTTACACTACTGGATAATATGAGCCCATGGTGACCTTGGCTAACTTGAAATAAACCTGCTAATGAACTCGATTGAAGTCTTTAAACTTTTCAGCAAATTATGGGCTAGGCAGTTGCTTTAATGTTGCATTAATTGCAACTTTACAGGCACTTCCCTGATTGGCCTATATTTTATACAGTGTCTCTGTAGTAATATAGTACAAGATAATACTTGTAAATTGCAAATTAGAATACACTGATTTCCTGAAAGCACGGTAGCCAGCCAGTTACTCCCTTTATCATATCATATTTGCTTTATAATTGCGACTTATCACAGCAGCTGTGTTGCAATTTAAACTGTGCATACATTGGGTCCAAAAATGTCAGACACTTTCTAATTAGCAGATTCAGCTCCTTTAAAGTGCACCCATTGCTGACACAGGTGTTCAAATGTGCACACACAAGCTTGTATAATCTCCATAGAAAAGTACTGCCAATAGAATATGATGCTCTGAATCAGCCACACATGAACCTAAGGTCACCATGCCTAATACTAAGCTTTAGCTAGAGAAGCATAAAGCCCATTCTGCTGTGGAGCAGCAAAACTGCAACCTATGGCATGATGGAGTTCCATCCAATATCTTTGGAATCAGCAGGAGTGGCGTTTGTGACCCTGAACTAATCATCCAGCATCAGTCCCTGATCTCATTAATGCTTTTTTGGCTTAATGCAATCAAATCCTGCAAAGTTCCAACATCCAGTAGAAAGCCTTTCCACTAAAGTAGAGGCTGCTAATGCAGCAAATTGGCAGCAAACTCCTTGATTTCTGTAGAAACACTGCAGTATATGTAATGATTTTAAAGCTGCAAGGTTTTACAGTAATTGTTCTGGTGCCAAAACAATCACCAGTAAATTACCTTAAAATATGTTTTGTAAATTCTAGTCTTAGAAAGTCCATTAGCAATAGAATGAAATGTTTAGAAAAACGTTTCGCTCTGCAATTATTTATGACTTTTTTCTTTACTAATTAATTCTTTGACAACCCGTCACATAGAGTATTTGTATTGTAACCTAAAACCATGTTAACACTTTCTGCAAAAAATGTTACCCATAGACATTTCATGCATATCCACAGTCGACCCAGTCATTATTGTCAGGCCAACCCGGTCTCACGACTTTTCGTGAAGCCATCGCGATATACAGTCTATTCAAACATGCTGCGATCATACTTTAGGGCTTTTTCGTGCTAGGAGAACGCTTCACTACTCTGTGTTTTAATGCTCACTGTGTAACACCGCCAGTATCAGCGGTAACTGGTGACTGAGGGAGAGTAGGAGAGAAATAATGAGTTGATTCCTTATTGAAACAGGTTGAAATGCCGTGAGACGTGGAAAGTCCCTAACGCTAGCCCTAACCCTAAACCCTAACCTTAACCCCAACCCTAACCTTAACCCTGTACTTAACCCTAACCTTAACCCTAACCCTAACCTTAACCCTATATTTAACCCTAACCCTAAACCTAAACCTAACCTTAACACTAACCCCAGCCCCAAGCCCAACCCTAACCCTAAACCTAACCTAACCCTAACAATCACCAGTTAGGTACTGGCAGTACGTTGATACTGGCAGTGTTATGCACTGTGATTTAAATACATAGGGTAGTGAAGTGTTGTCCTAGCATGAAAAAAAGCCTAAAGCATGATCGCAGCACGTTTTTGAATAGATTTTATGTCGTGATGGCTTCACGAAAAGTTGTGAGACCGGGTAGGCTCAGAGGAAGCTGTTGATGTAATGTGATGGAAAGATGTGGACTGATGGATAGAGCTGTAATGGGGTCTGTTAGTGAGTGAGGGTCCAGATGGCAGTTGACTGCTGGTTGTGTGGATGAGAGTGACTTTGCTCTTCCCTCTGGTCAGTCCTACAGAACAGAGAGTGCTCACATCAGCACACTGCCCGGGGTCCTTATTAATGCTATTGACTGCTGGGCCGTGAAGCCAGTTGTCCTCTGCAGATCCTGAAGGGACCCCTATGACAAAGACAAGAGCACCAGATCTCATAACCTCTACTGCTACACACAGCATACTCTCTCTCACACACACACACACACACACACACACACACACAGTGTGCATAGCAGGATACTGCCCCTTCCAGAAGTTTAGATGCAATGTTTTCAATAATTTGAAGTGACCAATACAGTAACATAACTGTTAATGAAATCACACACACACATAAAAAATACAGAAATATTGAGACACACCTCTTAATTATTGAATTCAGATGGCTTTCAGTGACTTCCAGCAGACCAAGACATTTTGGACAATGCCATTTTTCCAAATGTTCTTCCAGTTTGGGGAAGAACCTTTTCTATTCCAGCATGACTGTGTCCCAGTGCACAAAGCAAGCTCCATAAAAGCATGGCTGGATGAGTTCAGTGTGGAAGAACTTGACTGGCTGCACAGAGCCCTGACTTCAACCCCATCCAGCACCTTTGATGATGAACTGGAACAGAGATTGTGAGCCAACATCAGTACCTGACTGATGAGTGGAATAGTGGAAGCTGTTCTAGCCGCCTATATTTATACATAAACACACGTATAGTATATGGATAAAAGTATATGGATGATCACACCAGCAGGGACTTTAATGACATTGCATGCATAGACTTTAATATGGCGGGACCAACTTTAATATGGGGGACCAACTCCATATTAAAGTCCCTGCTGGTGTAATCATCAATACTTTTGTGGATAAATACATTTAAATATATTTAAAGGGGTCATATTATGCAAAACCCACTTTAGTTATAAGAGGTCTATGGGCTATACAAAACATGTTCATGAAGTTCTTTGCATAAAATCACTCTCACATAAAGAGATCCAAACGGCTCATTGAAGCATATGATTCCCGATACCAAAATCTTTCAATTGATTCACAGTAAACAGATGAGTGGGGTTTTTTTTTCACGCTTGGGAGCGTTTATAGGAGCAGTAGAGACACAAATGGAAATACAAAAGGATGCAAAAAGTGAGTTTTGCATAATATGTCCCTTTTAATTATATGTTACATATATTTAGTAAAATGACAAAAACTTTTTATATGGTCCTTGAAGTTTTGACTTTAAGGGTACATTACAGCACAGAACACTGCCAGTTCAGCTAACGATCACTGACGGGAAGAGTCAGGCTGCTCACCTGCTGATTACCACTGCTCAGATACAGTTACAGCCTGACCTTTTCAGCCACGCATTCTTCCTCTGTCTTGATTGGCACTCAAGGACGTTTTCCTCTTTCTGTTTTGTTCATGTGTCATTTTACAGGCTGAGCGTGCCTTTATGGTCATTTTTCTATGCTAGGTTAATCTCAGCAAACACTGGTGTCATCTCATTTATCAGCTCACCAAACAGTGACTGCTGTTTATGTCCGGGTGACAAGCCACTGTTGACGGGGCACACAGTAAGTCAAGTGTGTGTATGTGTGTGCGTGTGTGTAAGATAGGATGTTTGAATCTTAAATAATAAGAGAACTAGCAGTAGCATAAATCTGACTTTCGTCTTCTCTCTTGTCCTCTGTCATATGTGGATATAGTTTCACCATTTATGGCAGGTCAGGCTTCAGTAGAACAGTAACAGTGAAGACATAACTACAAACCTGCATATTGGAAAAATACATATTGGGCATGATGTAAAATGGCAGTTGCCCTTTATGTTGTGTCAGAATTTCATGATCACCAGACCAAAGGTCCAAAATTACTAGAATAAAATGGTTTTACATAAATTATAAGTTAAGAATAATTTTCTTTCTCCTGAAAAGTTACAAGGTAAGGAGATTTTGTTTGCACAAAATACAGACTGAAGACTAGTCAATCTGAAATCAAGCCGCAGGCACACACATACACAAAGCATAACTACTGACCGCCAAATCTGGGTAGCAGGGGTGAACCTAAATGTTTAGAAATAGAAATTAACGATGAAAATAAAAAGCCCTGTTTAGTATCCAGAGTTTAGCGAACTAGAATATGGGCTTCGGCTGAGACGCGGGCGAGGACGTGAGCGGTATACGTACAGTTCAGTTTAGTTCTAGTACCTTCTCTCACCTTTTTTTTTTGCAGAAACATCTACCATACACAAAGATCAGCCTTTACATTAAAACTACTGACAGGTGAAGTGAATAACATTAGTTATCAGTCACATTCAGCTGATGAGCTGGAAGCAGGAAAAAAGGACTTTAACAAGGACCAAACTGTGATGGCTAGAACATCTTTAAAACATCAGGTCTTGAGGGATGTTCTCATTATGCAGTTCAAAAAAGAACAACCGGTGAACTGGTGTGGGCGCCCATAGCTCACTGATGCACAGGGAGAGCAAAGGCTGGCCTGTCCAGATGTATACCACAGAAGAGCTACTGTAACACAAATACCAAAAAAAAAAAAAAATGAATGCTGGCTATGATAGAAATGTATTGCAGCTTGCCGTGGCTGCATAGCCGCAAACCGGTCAGAGTGCACATGCTGACCCCATCTACCTACAACTGGCACATGAGCATCCGAACTGCATCATGAAGTAAGGTGTCCTGGTCTGAAAAGTGTTTTTATTTATATCATAAGGACGGTTGTATGTGTGTGTTGCTCATTTGGGGAAGAGATAGCAGTAGGATGCACTATTGGAAGACGGTAGAGCTGGTGTGAAGCTCTGGAAAGTGTTCTATTGGGAAACCTGTGGATGTGCATGTGGATGTACTTTTACATGCACTACTTATCTAAACATGGTTGCAGAGCAGTAACACCCCTTTATGGCTATGGTCTTCCATAATGGCAGGTGGTGGCCTGGTGGTTAGGGAGTTGCCCATGCGATCCAAAGGTTGTGGGTTTGAATCCCAGGACTGCCAGTGGCACAACTGAGGTACCCTTGAACAAGGTATTGTCCCCACACACTCTTCCCCGGGTGCTGCATTCCTGGCTGCCCGCTGCTTCACTTGATGAATGGGTTTAATGCAGAGAAAGAATTTCACGCAGTTCACTCTGTGTGCTGTGCTGTGGTGTGTTCACGTATGACAAATGGACACTGTACACTCTTTCAGACAGATAATGAGCCTTGCCACACTCATAGATATTGTTCAGGAATGATTTGAGGAAAAGAGATAAAGTTGTTGACATGGCCTTCAAGTTCCCCAGATTTCATGCTGAATGAGCGTCTGTGGGACATGCTGCACTTGTTTGATCCATGGAGGCCCCACCTCACATCTTACATGACTTGAAGGATCTGCTGCTTACATCCTGGTGCCGGATACCACAGAACACCTTCAGAGATCTCGTAGAGTCCATACCTTGGTGAGTCTGTTTTGGCAGCACAGCGGGACCAATAAAAAAAGGTTTGATGTTATGGCCCTTCAGTGTATACAGGTACTGACTGTAGCTAATCTGTTGCTACTCAATTTATCCGCCAATCACTAACCCATCCATTAATGGAAAGGAACCATTGCAGGACCATTTCTGATGGGATATTATCTGGTTGGCAGGACAGTCTCAGCAGTGACACTGCCGTAACAGGGTGTAGTAGTGGATGTTTTGCCAATATGAGTGAATCAGGCACAGCAGTGTTGCTGAGGTGTTTAACGATGCTGCTGTGTCACTGCTGGACCCAGCAGAGACTGTCAACCAAAAATCTCCAATCAGTAGTGGTCCTGTGGTCCGAAACTGAGCACTGATGAGGGACAACAAGATGACCAACGTAAACTGCACATTGGACAAGCCCTCAGTCTTTCTTCAGAATCTTTTAAGCCTTGTCCAGATAGAATTAAATCACATTGGGTTTGATAGTTTTTTTTTTTTTTTTTTTTCTTTTACAGGTGCTCCACTGTGGTTTCCTTCCAGATTGGCCATGTATTTCTTCCTCCTCCTCTGAGAAAATTGTTGAACAAATTACCTGTTTTTCACCAAACTCAGTGCAGGTCTGATCAATTTTGTCCTGTCCTGTTACACATCTCTGTGATTTTCCAGGCAGATGTTAAGAAAAAGGGTTTTAAACTGCCATTACTCATTGTTTTTACTCTCCTAGAGTGCATATCCATACTACACACTTCTGGAATCGTGAAACAATAGATGCTTGGAAAGAGTCTCTTAAGCATTCGCCGTGTCTGGGTGGAAGAACTTCAGATCCTTATCCTCTCCACAGTGGAACAGCACTAACAAGAGGTGAAAAAAAGTATTAAATGAATCAGAAAAGCACGATCCTGCAGACTGATTAAACAGCTGCTGGAGATATAATGTACATACTCAACATATCATCATTTAAGTTTCTGTGCAAATTGACCATTGTGTCATATGTGAAACACACCACAGCACACAGTGTGAACAGCACGAAATTCTTCCTCTGCATTGAATCCATTCACCAAGTGAAGCAGCGGGCAGCCAGGAACACAGCGCCGGGGAGCAGTGTGTGGGGACGGTACCTTGCTCGTGGGTACCTCAGAGCCACTGCCAAACCCACAACCTTCTGGTCACAGGGCCAACTCTCTAACCACAAGGCCACCAGCTGCCCCTTCTATGGTCATACAACCACATGTCATCCAGTCATCTAAATTTGTAGAATACACACTAGAAACTAACTTATTTTATTTCCTTTTGGACGAGTTTCATCATTGAGGATATGTGTAAAAAAATGACCCTTGATAAACTATTATAGATCAACTGTTCCCTGCCTCAGCGATGGTTCCTACAAATGGAAAGGACTGTTTTGTGTCAGGCATGGATAATAAATAGGTAAATAAAGATCAAATACTTTCTCAAAGCATTTCAAAGAAATACATCATATATTGTTTTATAAAGCATCCCATGCAAAATGCATTTTTAGCCATTTTGAATAAGTGGTACTACCAATTACCAAGCAGTCTGATGTAATTTCCCACCATTGTTTTGTGGAACATTGTGGAAGCACTGTTTGTCTGGAATATATTATCTGGAATATTTTTTCTTGATTTCTGGCTCTCTGTGAATTGCATTCTTTCTGAAGAATATGCTTATGTTTATTGACATTCACTTGCTGCATTTGCAACCCTAAAATTAAAGGTTCCGAAATGGTTCCCGAGTTGGATCTATGGTTCTAGGAAGAGCCTTTAAGCACAAACTTTACATTTCCTGGAGATTCTCTCAGTTTGTAAAATGATTGTTACACTTAATTGACTTCAATAGAACAATCAACAGAACCCTTTTTGCCAGCAGCATTGTAAAGACTGTGTGATCAAAATTAATACTTGATCAATTAGTTTCACCAAATCTCAGCTTGGATGCATGAAGGGCAGAGACTAGATTAAATCAACTTTGACATACCTTATGCATTGGTGTGTGTGTGTGTGTGTGTGTGTGTGTGTATGTCTTTGTGGGGACAAATGCCCTAATGAAATACTGAGAAATCTTGCCTCTTGGTTGCTGAGGTTAGCATAAGAAGTGGGTTTTGGTGATGCTGAAATATTATATGATACATTATTAATTGTGTCAATGCAAGTAATACGGCACAATATTACTTTTTATTTTAAGTTATTTTTTTATTATGTATGTGTGCCCTGTGGTGGGCTGGTCCAGGGTGAGTCCCTGCCTCGTGCTCATTGACCTCGGGATAGGCTCCAGGTACCGGCAACCCTAGTAAGGATTAAGCGGTAGAAAATGAATGAATGAATGTTAATTGTGTTGGTGTATTTAGTTGCCGCTATAAAGCATCCTTGTGTTTGAGAATGGCACTGTATGAATTCACCTAATTATTATTATTATTATTATTATTATTATTATTATTATAGCCCTTCCTGCATGATGCCAATGCAGAATACATGCATGGCTTTTTTTCTTTCTTTTTTTTTAAATCATACTTCTTGAAGCACTTGGAGGATGGGCAGTTGTCTGCACTGTCCAGGAGACAGCTGGTGGGTCATTAGGTTGTTCTTCTTGGAAGGCTGACATAATCAAATCCTCCAGTTCCTGCTAATCACACATTCTCCCAACATGGACAGGCTAGCCTCTCCTGGCTCTCTAGCTGGCGAACCCACTTTCCCTCGAGGGAGAACGAAACCCATCGTCTTGTTATTGTTACCATCCTCTTGACGATTTACTGTTCAATATTACAGCCATTTTTGCATTCTCAAAAGTTCGTTTAGCAGGTGCACTTGTCAGAAGCTGCTCGCTCCTCGCTTTTTCTCGGAGAAAAGTTGGTCTGTCTCTACCAACTGTCACCTGAAATGAGCAGCCGTAGTCGTGCTATTGTCTCCCAACCCCCATCCGCCGACACCCCATATGCTTCTTCCTACGATGGCGCTCAGAGGAGCTTAACACCTGACAATATGTCTTTCAGTCTGTGAGCTGCGGAGGAGAACATTTCAACCAGATGATGAGTTTTAGCACTGGCTCCAGCTCAAAATGCATTCTGCAAGATGTGCAGAGAGCATCTCATTACCATGGAAGGAGATATATAAATACATGTGCAGCTGTTTCGCTGGTCACTTGTTTGGCACGGTGACGTGAGCAGAGCTGGCTGAAGAAGAGGCTGGCACATGGCGACTGACAGACGGGCAGAAGGGCTGCGGGGTGCCCTCTCGTTTCTCTTCTGATGACAGTGACAGTTGTGGCCATTTCGAGGAGCCTTATTTCCCCCACACCATCACCTTTAAATCAGTATCAGCGTACCACATGTACAGGGGGTAGTAGCTAAGTGTTAGCAGATGCCGCACTTTGTTGCAGAGAATTTAATTATAAGTTTGGTGCTGTGAGAGTCTGAGTAGTATGGCACTGATAGTGTGTTCTGACATACAAACACGTACACTATGTGGCCAAAAGTATTGAGACGCCTAAACATTACACCAAGTAATATTAATAAGATGATACCGTTGGTCTCGGTATTATTTCTGTTTAGCAGTGTGGTCCAATTTTACTCTTGCAGATCTGTCACCCCAAAGTTCCAAGCTGGGGTCAAAAGACTATTTTGCAGGATGTCTTTTTGAGAACCTTATGGTCTCACATTGCCATCATTATTTAAAACAGAGAGGGGCCGCATGAGTTATACTGTTAAGAAGTAAAATTAAAACAACTGTCAGGATGGTACGGCAGCACTCAGCCAAGTGACTAGCGTTTCAACTAGCATCCCTCTTTTCAAACACATGGTTTTAGTTCAAATAAATAAATAAACTTTAACTGGTGGGAAATCTATGTGGAGGTTTCTGTTATGGGAGGGAGGTTCCCTGGACATTCATTCAGCAGTAAAGTGAATAAAAACCTTACCTTCTTCATTCCATAAAAGCCAGTTAATGTTCTTAATGAGCCATAGACACAGCAGGGTCCACAACACCACCTGGATATGTGGAGCTAGTTTTACTCATTTCTTCTCTCTAGATCAGTGGCATAGCAGGCAGGGAGTGTGGGACAGAGGAATATCAATCAAGCGTAGTCAGTAGAATATTAGGATGCTGCCCAAATAATTCTCAGATGACTATGACGAGCAGTTTTTAACTGAGGTTTAGCATATGTTTATATTTTTGCAGGATGTTTAATATAACATTCACCTTGAGTACTATGGAAACACTAATCTCTGGAGTACTGAGCCTTCCATGTTTACTTTTATTTTACTGGCCTTCATCGGCATCATCACTCTCCACTACTTAAGCCCAACTTGACCCGGAAACGCCATCCATTCTACACTGGACCAGACTGCTTGTTTTTGTCTGTTTATGTGTATGTCTGTCTGATATTCCAGCACTGATCCTGCTTTGAAAAGTTCTGCAAGGCTTTGCGTCCTTTAAGATAGACCACTGGATTTTACTCTGTTGGAGTTTGTGCTGTTACCGTGCTTCTTTTGTTTAATCTTCCTAGATGACTGTGTATAATAAACTGTTATCTGAGCTCCTGCAAGTGCGTCCTGGGTGATTTGACCAGGTGAGACTTGACACTCTCTTATGGGATTGTGCCCTTTGGCACCTTTTTCTTTGAAGCTGGAATTTATTGTGCTGTGTATTACTCAGTTAACTTCTTGAGATCTTGGATCAAACAGCAAACATGATTTTGATGGTCAAAATCGCAAAAGAGAACACACTTCTAGACATTTTAAGTGCTGTTTATTTGTTAAATTGTTAGAAAAAAAAACAGATTTGAAAACCATTTGAAAATGGTTTGTGCAAAGGTTATGGCACATTTAGGTTGCGATCTTTTATTTCTTCCAATTATTTTAAATAAACAAAAGAAGTGAATTTAAATGAGCAGTTTGTGCAGTGGGTGTGCTAACTTATTTTGACTTAAATGAACAAAACATGTAATTTGTTCAGTTTTGAGCATATGACGGTAACCCTTTGTTTTATATGCTTGGTTCCTAAGCCAAGGCCGTAGGGAGCGCCTGGCTGCGCGGAGCCAGAGCTGTTTTGCATTAGTGTTTGAGAGACTGGATGGATGGAGAGAGGAAGCGGAGGGAAAGTCTGTCTGGCTGCGGAGCTGTGCTCTCTGTTCCACAGCACTGTGCATTAACCAAATGCACTGGGATCGGAGGCCTGTGCCCTGCAAGCTGTCTCTTTGGCTGGAAGCTAATGTGCAGGGGCACCGTCGACCAGGCAATGGCACAGAACCCAAACACCTGCTTAATCTCTGTTCCAGGGCCTATAAACACGCGTGGACCCCAACATCTAATGTCTCCTCTGGTTGTGATTAGTACCAGAGTAAGGTGAATACATTAATGCCCCTTCTCCCTAGTATGAAAGGCCTTTGGCTTCGGTGTCATACTGACTGGTGGCAGCAGGGAAATAGCTGGGAGGCTAATGCCATTAGCCAGACCTATGAATATCCATGATGCATTTCAACCAACAAAATCTGCCTGTAGTTGTGAACCTTACCTAATCTTCTATGTGTGCATGCTTGCGACACACTCAAATGTACCAATATGTGGAATTGGAGTTTTTGTGTGCTACTGTGATTTCTATCCCCGTGTAAGAGATCCTTCAAAATTGCATGTATTATTGCATGCACTTTGATTATTTGTGTGCAAGCATGTGCACACATTGAGAACAGAACTCTAAGGGCTTGGATTGTTTCATTCAACTAATAATAAAAGGTTGACTGAAGAGTTTAATACATTGCTGTTCTGTTTGCTTGCTCAGAACATTGTTAGGAATTTTGGCTTTGTTAGATCTTGTTCTTTGTGTATGAAACAATATGTAATAAGAGCATTGAGCAATCCTATTAAAAGACAAGAGGTGATTAAAAGGTAGGTTTTGACACTTTTTAAAGGACTACTGCATTAAAGTCAACTTGAAATTGATAGTGTTTACCTTGTTTGTTCATGTTTCTGGTCCTACAGTGGTATGCTAGCTTGTTCAATTGATTGATTTTTAAAATGTATGTATCAATGAACTACTGTTTAGTTGCTGAATACTACATTTTATTAAACTATAGACTATAATTTAATCAGTTCATTATGTTATAACATTTAAAACACAAAATTCATGATTCCCTGTAAACTTTGAAAGTGTAGTGTCTTTTCCTCGCTTCTAATACATCTTTTGAATACATCAGTCCCACTCCTTCCATCTCTTTCTATCATAAGCAAAAACAATCAGCAGTATCAAAATTAGCTGACATTAGATTTCAGCTGGAAACATGTCACAGAATGGAAAATGCCATACGATTCACAGTAGTGTCAAATAATTCATGTAAACTTTGCAGCCAATTGAGATGTTACTTATTAAAAAGTTTGTTTCCCTCGTTATGTTTCTTTGTCGCTCTATGTGTAAATAGTTTTCTGCATTTAGAAAATGGTTCATTTTATGCGTGCCATTCTAATTATGCCATATATTTAATATAGCACCTAAAAGACCTGCCATATTGCTGTGAATCAGTTTTTTGTTACTACACTATATGGACAAAAGTATCATTACACCAACAGAGACATTAATGACATTGCTTTCAAATGCATAGACTTTACTATGGAGCTATAACAGCTTCCACTCTTCTCTGAAGGCTTTCCACAAGATTTTGCAGTTTCTGTGGGAATTTGTGCTCATTCATTCTGTAGAGCTTTTATGAGGTCAGGCACTGACGTTGGACGAGAAGGCCTGGCAGTTCCAGTTCATTCCGAAGCTGTTGGAAAGGGTTGAAGTCAGGGCTCTGTGTGGACCAGTCAAGTTCTTCTACACCAAACTCATCCAGGAATAGAAAAGGTTCCTCCCCAAACTGTGTCCACAAAGTTGGAAGCATGGCGTCGTCCAAAATGTCTTGGTCTGCTGAAGCATTAAGATTTCCCCTCTCTGGAAGTAAGAGGCCTAGCCCAAACCCTGAAAAACAGGTGTGTTCCAGTACTTTTATCCATATAGTGTATAGTGTGCTATGTTAGGAACTGTACATCACTTCAGGTTGGACTTGGCTAATGATTCATTATATCATAATACACCACACTGATCCCCTTCAGGCCATACTTACCTGAAATACAAACAGGAAATGTTTTAAAGTACTCTCAAATCTGGCTGAAGAGATTCGGTCACCCTGCAATTAGAATCTTGGACCTTGCTGGATCTCTGTAAGGGTCAGGGCTTGCTTTGATTCGTATTTGCCCCTAAGCTCCTTGACAAACCGTGATAAGACCCCAGAGCATTTACAGTTTAATGCGCCAATCTATTTAATCTCCTTAGAGGTATGAGGCTGCTTTTCACTGGATTGAACCTGCCAAGTAATTGTGACAACACGGCTGGTTGGATCAGGCCTACTCGACTGAAGTGCTTTGGATTCCTCTGTGCATTTCCTTTCTCTTTTTAAATCGAACTCATTTAAGTTGGCGTCATACAGCAGGCGTAAGGCTAATGTTAAATCAGTTTGAAGGTTGAATTCTATCTGCCTGTTATTTCTGTTACCGAGATATTCTTCATGAAACTGAGATCTCTAACCTTAATGAGATCTGAAGGTATGTCATTTTTTATTCCCTGATTAATCCGTTTCAACAGGTTTGTGACTGGGGAAGGTCCTAGACAGCAATGACGAGTTTGCAATTCACTTTTGCCCTTTTGAATGATTTTTTTTTTTCCTCCCGATTTAGACAGCCATCTCCGATCTGCACTGTGGGACACAGAGATTAAGCAGGTGACTTATTTGGTGTTTGATTCCATTTTTATATAAAAATATATACACCTTAATCAACCTGTGGGCTTCAAACGTAGAAACGAGAGAAAGAAAATGATGAAAATGCCACCGTACGCCATTCTTTTATGCGCATGCACACACACATGCGCCTTCACTCCTGAACTTCTCCGACAGGGCATGCAGCCTCGTCTCTACCGTGACTCACAGGAGCCTTAAATCCTTTCCTTGTCTGGTATTAGGAATTAATTGCAGCCTGTAAAGGTCAAGAGATGTTTTTCAAATGCTCCCCATGTTTTCGTTCAGGTTTCAGCTCCTCGTACGCTATCACTGGTGGCATTCGCAGAGGAAGAGACCTTTAAGAGACTTAACAGTGGAACAATGAATCCCAGAAGTTGACCAGAATGAAAAAAAGTGGCGCTACTTGGATTTTTGGTAGATGACAAATAGACCTCTGTGGGTTTGTCTTCCCATTTTCGTTGGCCATTAGAAGCCCTGGGAATAACTGCATTTATATACACACTGGTCCACTGTGGTGACCAGTATGAATGCATTCCCCCTCTTCAGATGGATGAATATGGGTGTTAAAGGGATTTTTCTTGTGAAATGCATCTGAAACTGAGGCCAACATTCAAGTAAATAACGGTAAATTAAACAAAAATCAGCTTTGTATGTGACATTAGGCTAAGAGTTTCCAAAAATATTGATTAGGTTAAATGCAGACATATTTGGGTTCACTGATTATAGTTTGAAATCATCAGTATATTTTATTTCGAAAGGAGATAACTTACCTAAGGCCAGTCTAGTCAGTCCAAGAGAAAAATGTGCATGACAGTAAAAATTTTGTGCTTTTGATTTTTTTCATGTAAATCCATGTCTTGGCCAGACAAGCCCTAGGTGAGCTGGCATGGATTGACACCAAACCACTCAGTATTTTCTGTCAAATTTTGAATTTTGGAGGTGTGGGAGCTGTGCATTCATATATCATTTGTGCTGCTCTTCCTTGGGAATGTTTCTTAAAAATGGCTGTCTAATACACTGAGCTGTAGACACCTTATTTCTGCCCTCTGTGGGTAATGCATCCTGTTAGTTACGACTACTCATGTTGGACAAAATGCTTCATTTATAGACTTAATTTGATCAGTGTCAGTGTGCTGCCATGCTGAACCAGTGTAAGTGGAGCATAAGTAATTTTGGTCGATGGGATGAATTGACAAATTTGTAGTGCTTTTTAAAAACAGATCCTATCTCTTGTATATTGTGAATATTATGACAAATGGTAAGAATATTGCTACCGTAAGCTTACACCTTCACTGTTATCTGACAGCCTCACACAACTAAGCGAATTTGATGTTATATAACTTTGTTACATGTAACAGTGCATGTATGTAGTGTTATTCGCATTTCGACTACTTGGAGTTCTCATATTCTAGATGAACCAGTGGCATTTGGGGCAAAATATACAAAGGACAAAACAAACCTGCTTTGGAACATTTTGGACATTTATGTCTTTAGCAGGCCACTGACTTCAAAAAGATGCACAACCTGAGAAGTCTATGAGAGATTCAGTGGACATCCGATTAATTTCCGCTCAACCACTACCTCCAGTTTTCACAGTATGAGCGCCAGCTTTACATGTCTTTTGCTTATGCTTCATTATTCATACATGGGCTCTAGTCCCACAGAAGATAAAATCTAAATTGGTTTTACCTATGATAACCACACACATTTTGTTGCAGATAATGCAGTCTTGGACGACACTACAAATTAATTAAATTGCTGCATCAGTAATGCATAATCTGCATTTTTATGCTGATAATAGGAATCAGCTAATATAATAGCTATATAAGAAGGCTCACATTCAAAATAACCCATCAGTATGATTTGTCGCTGAAGTTAACTTTCTTAAAAACTGTACATCAAAGGTGTATGAATGTGCCTTCATTCATTTTTAACCAAACTCTTTTTATATTTATGCTCTAAGAATTTTTAGTAAAGTCCAAAGCATCATTTAAAACTAAACACATGCGTGAGTCCATGCTGTTTTCTAAGCATACAGTTGAAAAAAGCTACAGAGGCTCTCTTGGTTCTCCTCAGATAAGTAAATGAATATTATAATCCCATTCCCATAATCCACTTCACCTCTCAGCACTTATGACCTAACCTCATTCATCACACTTGACAGAGTGCAGCCAAGCACAGACAGGTCCTTTATATAGACACCAGGGTGCTGCTTCATACATTATGAAGGCAGGGAGTAACTAGTGACATATACTCACTTTCATGTACTTATGTAAAATTTGGGGAAACAGGGATGGGGAACCGAGAACCTGGGTCCATCAGTTTACTGGTTTCACTGGGCTAACACACTAAGTTAAATGACAATTAACCACTAAGTTGTTTTCAAGGAGGAAACTCATAAAACTGTGTTGGAATCCAGCCCTCCAAAAACAGAGTTCCCCTTCATCAAGAACCACTCTTTGTTTCCTAAAGCAGAGGTTCCCATCCACCAGGCCATTTCTGGCCTGTGGATCATTGAGCAGTCAGCAGGGGGCAGTTAGTAGCCTAACAAACACACTATATTGTTTAATTAGTGCAGGAAGACACCTTTCAAAGATAGGAACAAACATGTTACCTTTATTTTTAAAAAGTGCATCTTTCAGTGGAAAATTAATCTACTGCCGCAAAAAAGCACAATACAAGATCTATGGCTGATCTGTGCTAATTTGCTGAGAAATTTGTTTCCCCTAGTGGTTTGCCTCTTGCATACAAGCTCATACAGAATAGTGAGGCTTTCAGGGGCATTGTCCTTCAGGCCAACAACTAAGCCCTGCCCATGGTTCACACTGTTAAAAAGGATAGGAACCCCTGCCTTAAATTCAGTGGTTGTTTTTTTTAACTAACCACTTTTGCAAATGTGATGTGTGCATGCTGAGAACATATTGAAAGGACACATAACCTCTATATAATGTTAAGAGGGGACTTTTTCATAGAACCATATGCACAAGCAACCATTTAAGTCTGACAGTTTGGCCCATGTTGTCTTGTCCTTGTTTGTCCCTTGTTGTTTACACTCCCCAGGGGCTTTTGACCATGTGCTTTTGTTGTTGTTGTCATTCCTTATCCCCGCCTCAGCCCTGCCTTAAGCTTTTTTTTTTTTTTTTTTACCTGTGCATGGTTGTTATTCCTCCTCTTTTATTGTCATTTCTGCTATATACATACAGAGAAACAATACAACGTGCCTCCAGGACCATGGAGCAACACGAGGAGAACAGAACACCACAGGACTACAAGTGCAGACGGGATGAAAGAAAAAAAACACAATAGCAACAATACAACTGGACAAGACAGCATTTGGTACAATCGACAATAGCTACAGCCTGGATGAATACAGTATTTTGACAGCTGCTGTATTCTAGCAGCAGAGAGTTGTGTGCAAAAATGCAGAACAGAGGTAGACAGTGACAAATATGATTGTGCAAATATAGCAGCAACAGGACAGAGAATGTGCAGGGTAATAAATATAAGGGTCGTAACAGAGGTAATTAAAAGAAGTAATTATGAGGCAATAACCTGCAATCAGTTCCACATTTGCCACACTTCCTCACACCTTTTCCAAGTGGAACAGAAAGAGGTCACAGCACTATGACCTCGTGGAGCCAACAAATGTAATTTTGTTTGTTTATACTTGTAGATGTTGGATGTACTAAGGAGTTTCACTACAGTTCAACAGAGAACCCTGTGCTTAGCTTCCTTAATCTAAAGTCCACAGTGACTTTAGATGCATTTACTTCAGTTTGAGTTATATTTCTATGAAGTAACAATACATTTATTTGAGTTGTGTTTACATTACTCTAGTCACCTCTGTACACGTGGTATTCAAGCCATCTGTCAGAAGACAGATTTTCATTTTTCATGAAGGAACAGCCCCCAGAGAATACAATGTTGTTAATGCCAGGGTGGGTTAGTATTTTAGCAGAAGTATTTTACTGCTGTAACTACTTCTCTTGGGCAACACATGTTACATCTCAGTTTAAATGCATCTGACAGTTTGACAAAGATGTGAAACAAAAGAGACAAGAAAAAATAGAGTAATTGATGCAGGTATAATGATATGCTGTGCAAACTGTTTTCATCTGGCAAGGTCTGCAACCTTCCACTTTTAGATCAGCTCCATATGAATTTCTTGTGGCGTTTTGGGGAAATTGTTGCCCTAAAGCTTGGCAAAGTGAATCTAGTCACTCGCGCTTAGTGCTACAGCATGCATTACCGAGCATTGTGTGGGTGGAGACGAATTTACTATTATGTGTTGCTTCCAAAAAGCTGTGCTCTCATGAATTCATGTTATGGTATTCGCTGTAAGGAAAGATTAATAACGGCCTATATTTAATTACCTCGAAAGCCTGTTGGGACATAAATTCGCTTGAAGCAAAATGGGCTACATGATGGATCATGACATTCTGATATAGTGTATGGTACAGTGGTCCATAATGCTGTACAGAGGTAATAGCTGAGGTGTCAGTTAAGGAAAAAAGGGGTTATTTCAGATGGTTTCCAGTGTTCTCTTGTGAAAATGGCAAAACCCACGTACTGTCAATGAATCATTGACACTAATACAGCGAACAGTGTTGTGCACGAACATGTTCAATGAACGGCGTTCATTGAACACGTTCCTATTTTTCGTGAATGCTGAACTGAACGAATCAGTTTACAAATTATGAACATGAACGTGAGCAACGTTCACTCTTGCGAGGCTCACATTTTACGTTTGCTGATTACAGGCTCGCATGGTCGGACGCCTCTACAGAAGAATTTCTTTTGAAGAAATGGGTGTAGATTTAGACGGGGAAAACCACATGTATTGTTTACTTTTGGTTATGTTCTTTTCTGAGGACTTTAAATGATCTTGTCTGAATGTTGCATTTTAGGCAGACATGGTTTGTTTACATTTTGTGTTAATATTGTCTGATTAAAATTTCCATATACAGTATACCTGCGCCTCGTTTTTTTTTTTTTCACTTTCAGCATAACATGATGCATTGCTTAAGTGGTAAGATCTATTCTCAACCTCAAAATTGTTTTTTTATGTAACTTAGGTCTGTGAGTGTTCAGTGGTATGACAGAGAGAAGGAGAAGAGAGAAAAGGAGGTTCAGATAGAAGGACGTTGTATTGAAAATGTAAAAAAACAAAAAAAACAAAAAATGAGCTTTTTTGAGCTGTGAACTTGGTTTAAAAAAAAAACTGTGAACTAATTCATTTTTATTTGAGTGAACTGAACTTTGAACTAGTTCTTTTTCAGTGTGAACTGGCACAACACTGACAATGAATACAGCTCAGTGTGCGACACTCAGTTATTGTAATCATAATCAAGGGGTGCAGAACAGTATATGTCTTTTTAGGGATTTTAGGCATTACAGTATGGGTATTATCACTACTGGTGGCATTATTTCCAAACTTAGCGAAATGGATGGCATAACGGGTAACACCACAGCTCTACACTTTAATACACAGCTATTCTCATAAGATTTGTTGGGCAAGTAAAGTGGCCCCTTATAGTCACGTGTGAACACGCCACACTGTGTGAAATTCTTTCTTTGCATTCACCAACCCATTCACCAAGTGAAGCAGGGGGCTGCCACCAACGAAGGGCACTCGGGAGCAGTGTGTGGGGATGGTACCTTACTCAAGGGTACCTCAGTGATGACACTAGCAGTTGGGATTTGAACCCACAAACTTCTGATTGCAGGGGCAACTCTCTAACCGTTAGGCCACCAGCTACCCCACGTTCCCAAAGTTACTTTCACCTAGTAGTGGGCAATATATTGGTTCATCAGATATAGTTTGTTATTTTATACCAGTATGCCACAAATAAGTGCAAATAATGCAACATGCAAACAGGACAAACTACTATTTTAGGTAAAAAGGAAAAATTAGCAGTCACTTAGACATGGCTGTGTATCCAGCTGCAGTCTGAGGCAGTCCAGTTTGCCCATGAGAGAATAGTATAAAGAGAATAGTAATTAGCCTGCCATGCTTCTGTTTCCCCCTCCACCGTCTCCCTCGGTCAGCTGCAGCAGGAGGCGGTCTCTCCTCAGGGCCTGGTTGCAGACCAGCTCATTCTGAGAGTGTGAGTGACTCAAATATTTATCAAATTACAGCAGTGTTTGAATATGAAACAATTTGGGCTGGAGAAATTTGGATGTGCAATTTTCAGCAGGGCCCAGAAAAGATACTTTTGTGAATATGCCATAGGGTTATCTGTATATTGTTTAGTTCTGTTTTTACTTTGGATCCTGTTAAAAATGAAAGGGCATTTCAGAATAAAAATCCATTGTTAAGATTTACTAAAGCATCAAAAATATGTGTGTACATAGATACATGCTGATCAGTAAACATTAATAAAATCCACTGGTGGGTGAAGCGAATAATGCTATTGATTATCTCATTACAATGGCACCTGTTAAGGGATGGGCTATATTAAAAGTCAATTATTATTATATTATTCTCATCTCAACCATATACAAGTGTACAGAGAGACGAAATGGCGAAGCTCAGGTTCCACAGTGTACATATTCAGCATAGAAGATGTAGTGGAGGCAGAAACGTGAGCAAGCACAAAGATCTGAGCCGCTTTGACAAAACAGTTGGTCTTACGGGGTGTTACCTGTATGTAATTGTTGGTACCTACCAAAAGTGGTCCTAGGAAGGTAATTGGTGCACCAGCAACAGGGTCATGGACACCCAGGGCTTATTGACCCAAGTGCATGGGGAGCAAAGCTTAGCCAATCTTGTCTGATCCCACAGAAGAGCTATTGCAGCACAAACTGCTGAAAAAGTTAATGCTGGCTTTGATAGAAAGGTGTCAGTGAATCACAGTGTGCTGTGCCTGCAGCTGTGTATCCCATGCTGATCTTGCCGAAAGCTCTTACAATGGTCGTGTTAGCATCAGACCTGGGCCGTAGAGCAATGGTAGAAGATGATATAATTTTACAGGCCACCTGTGTAATGTAATTCATCATATTACATCATACAAATGCATGTGCATCACTTAACTGAGGAAAATGTGGCACCAGGATGCACTATAGAAAGAAGTCAAGCTAGTGGAGACAGTGTGATGCAAATTTCAGCATCCAAACCTTTGTCCATCATGCAAAGTGCCTACAATGGGCATGTGAGCATCAGAGTTGGACCACAGAGTTGGGGCAGCTGGTGGTCTAGTGGTTCGGGAGTTGCCCCTGCAATCAGAAATGTGTGGGTTATAAACTGCTAGTGTCACCACTGGGGTAGCCTTGAGCAAGGTACACACGCTGCTCACTGGACACCCCTCGTTGGCGGCAGCCCACTGCTTCACTTGGTGAATGGGTTAAATGCAGAGAAAGGAGTTCACGCTGTGTGCTGTGGTGCATTTACACGTGACTACAAGGGATCACTTTACTTTTTTACTTTAAAACAATGGTAGAAAGTGTCCTAGTTTGATAAATCATGTGGGCTACCATGTGCATCACTCAACTGTTACTTGAACACGTACCACCTACATAAACATTGTTGCAGACCATGAAGTTCCCTCCTTCATAACAACAGTAATCCCTAATGGCACTTGCTTTTTTCAACAGGATAGTGTGCCCTACCACTCTGCAAACATTGTCCAGGAATTTGGCTTGGCCTCCAAATTCCCCACATCTCAGTCCAATCGAGTATCTGTATGATATGCTGGGAAATAGTCCATTTCATGGAGGCCTCACCTCGGAATGAAAGGATCTGCTGCTAACATCTTGGTTTTAGATGCCACAGCACACCTTCAGAAGTAAAGTCCATATACTAACCATATATCTACGACAGAGAGAGATGGACATATGACGGACAAATATTGTAATTATTCCATGGCATACATTTTTCCATCAAGCATTTTAATGGATAAAAGTGCATCAAAGTGAATGATAATGATCTCGTATTCCTTATAGCTATGTAAAATGAATTAATTAACAATCCATCTTTATAATTCTTACCTGATAATTACTGCATTTTCTATGATTTTCCATGTGATACATTTCTTATATTTAGAATGCAATTCAGAAGAACCCTATGCACTCTGGTGTCTTCTGCTCTTCAGTCACAGCTAGTAGATCAATGGAGAGTCCAGGTAGATTTTTTCACTCACAGGAACAGACATGCCATTTTGTTCTTTACTACCAGTGGATATGCAGCCTGTGTGCTTTGTTGGACGTTGATCCAACTTGTATTTCCTCTGTCAGCACTTAAAACAAGACTTTCCTCTGCATTGTGTTGTTTGTCTTTTGTCAAGTATGTTTTTTGTGTAGCACCATCCTGTTTGTCCCTGTGGTTCCACATTTGCACTCACTCTGGGGCCCAGAAAACAACAAAAAGCCATCCCTCAGATCTCGCTCTCCCACTCTCCCGCCACCTCTCTCGCCCGTGTCCGCAAACTCACAGTCGTGGAGAGCCTGTAATTGGCTTGGTTTGCGCCTCCTTAAGAGCAATTCGAAGCCCTGGCCAGACAGACAGCTGCATGCCGAGTCTGCACTGAGGAGAGAAACAGAGCAGTCCGCCGAGGCTGCCCCCTCTCTTTTGAAATGCATAGTGTGTGCTCTCTCTCGTTTTTTGTGGGGGGACTTCGGATGAAGGGATTGCACGGCTGTCTGTTTGAACAGCTTTCAGAATCATTTCCCGTAAAGCCAATGCCGAGCTAGATTAATGAGAACAACATGACTTTGCTGGGAACTCCCCAGATGGTAGTGAGCAAATACTCTTCACTAGCCCTGATGCTATGTCCATAAGTCTGTGACTTTTTAAAAAAAATTAATTGGCAGATTTAAAATTGAGTCCCAAAGTCAAGCAAAACATACTTTGTTTCACAGATACATGAAGATATGGATGCCTAAACAGTAGTCAGTTTTAGTTAAAAAACTCTTTGCAGCTATAACAGCTTCTTGGAAGGTTTCCCACAATATTTTGCCCATTCATTCTGCAGAGCATTTATGAGATCAGGCACTGATGTAGGACGAGAAGGCCTGGCTCACAATCTCTGTTCCAGTTAATCCAATCTAAAGGTGTTGGATGGGGTTGAGGTCAGGACTCTGTGTGGCCAGTCAAGTTCTTCCTCACCAAACTCATCCAGCCATGTCTTTATGGACCAAACTTTGGGACACAGTCATGCTGGCATTGAAAAGGGTCGTCCTTAAACTGTGTCCACAAAGCTAGAAGAATGGCGTAGTTAAAAATGTCTTGGTTTGCTGAAGCATTAAGATTGCCTTTCACTGGAAATAAGGGGCCACCTGAATTCAATAATTAAGAGGTGTGTCTCAATACTTTTGTCCACATTGTGTATATATACTTTGTTTTTATGTCAATTGACCCTGGACATAATTAACCCTTCGCTGTGATCACTGTGTGAGTACTGGCTCACTAAAAATATCTGCCGTTCAGCCTGTTCATTTTGAGCCATTACCCAAGATGAAACACTGATGACAGCTATATTGACCATCGGCCAAAAGATTTAGTCAAGTTAATAAAAAAATATGAACCAGAACAGCCAAGAAATGAATGGGGGAAAATGAATGGTGTTGTAACAGCTACAGCGTGCCTATGCTAAGAAGGCAACATGTTGTAAAGAGCTCTGCTATCGTTCCTGCTAAAAGTGACACAACATCAGTATTTATCCAAGATGTTTCCTGTGGGCTGCACTTATTGTAAGTCGGATGAGAACCTCCCTTAAAATCCGAGACATTATCCTTGCTGCTGATCCACACCACCCTAATTGCAAAACATTGCCTTATCGGCTGCATGCAGTGTGGCAGTGTCACACACAAAGTTTTACACTAGTATTCCAGTTTTTCTGCCTTGTAAGACATTTCTACAAATACAGTAAGCATAATGCACTATATAAACCCATGATTAAAACAGTACAGGAGATGTATTTCAGCTGTAAGTATAGGAGAGTCACAGGCTTTACTAGCTGTAAGTTAGCATGTGTGGTTGATGCTTAAATATCGTCTACTCAAACTTTATTACATCATTTTCAATGGGTAATTTAGGTTGTAACAATCACATAACATGTACTTTTCCACTGGAAGAAAACAGTAACGCGGACTCAATGCTGGATCACATTTAATCTGAGTAAACAAGCACTGGGAAGCAGTTTAGACCATGTTTGCACAATGAATTGTCTCGTCCAGTCTACTTTCCTTGATTTCGCTGGACTTGTAGTGCTTTGCCTCGCTAAATTCAGAGCTGACTAACTTGTGGATATACAAGGTTAGCAGATCAGATAAAATCGATGAAAGGAAGGTTTACTCAGCTACTCAGACTGTCTTAAATTAGCTCCGTTTTTCACAAGTGTGGGAAGTGGTGACATTTAATAGCAGTTTCTTACCTTTCCAAAGTATATCACACCTAAAATGACTGCATGTAATAATTATTTTTCCCATTTTGAAACACATTTGGTGGCCAAAACTGCTCAGTTTGACATTATCTACCCAACATGCACGGCATCCCGTAAATAATGGGAACACTCTCAATTAACGATTTTTTGTAGTAAATAAATGATTTCGCATCATATTTAGTTTTAATAGTTTAAATGTTTACCCCCTGTTCCTTTTAATGAACAAGATTTTTTAAATCAAAGCAATAATGAGACATTTCTGTTGGTTTATTTATCATCAAATGTTCACACCGTGTAAAGGGCAGGTGGCATTTGGTCGTATCTGAATGCTATCAAATTAGCTGGTGTGCAGGCTGAGAAACAAGCTGGACAGAATAAGGACACATTGGAAGGGGAAATTTATCACAAAATGGAGACATTTCATTAGGTTACATTGGAGACATTCAACAATAAGGCGAGCCACATGACGGACTGGGTTGTTTTCAGACCAGTACTGTGGACAGATGTGTGTAATTTTGGTTCCTAGTGCAAAGTGGGCAGAGAATGCAGGGGAGGGGGGGGGGGGGTCCAATTTCGCTGCTGCTGCCTCCATGTCTCTGTGCCTTTCTCCATGATTAATGAAATCCATAAGGCCCCCTGCCCTTTCGTATAGATTTATGGACTTCTCGGCACAATAACTTAGTGTTTCAATGTACGCTAGTTTTCCAAGCGTAGATATTTGTCATTAGAGGGCTCTCACGATGCCCTTTCCTTGCCCTGCATCCTCAGAGAGGCCACTTCTGACAGCCAGTCAGTCCATCAGAATCACCACTGACTCACCAGTGTACATTAGAGTATTATAGGGGCTGGCTTGAGCACTGTTCAAACTGGATTGGGTTTTACCGGAGGTTCTGTAATGTCATTTGTAAGGGATTTAGCCACCTGATTCATTTGTGGTTAAGTATCTGTGCAATTTCCCCAAATTACTACAGAGTCACACAACCCAGATAAAAAAAAATCAGTCCAGAACATACATTTTTAAATTCCATCACATCATTTGGCGGCTCAATAACAATGACAGCTTCCACAACATCTCAACCTGCACAGCTGTGTCTGTTATCAAGTTTGGTCCCACTTTATATTAAGCATCTCTAATGAATGTTCAGTAATGCTTTAACAATGCATGTGTTCACTGTTACAGCTGGATTACAGAAGTGTAGTTTGTGTAAATACATGTGTTCCAACCTGAGTTACATCACATCAGATATAATACTACAGTCCATCTGTCACCCTAAATAACCTCAATTAGCACTAAGACCCCATGACCACCATCACCATACTCCTTAAATTATTGGCGAACTGCTAACAAAATAGTTATGAAGGAATTTAAATCATTTAAAATTGCTAATATTTGTCATCTGTCACAAATGGCTCCCTAGTCCCTGACTCCCATTTTCAAATTGTGCAGTGGAAAAAAATGATCTCGGATTCAGCCACATGAACGATTCCATGTTGGACAAATGTGCATTATCTGGGTGTTTTATAGTGTACAGTCAGAATTGTATAGTGTATCATCTAGGGAATAATGCACCGTTTGAGATATAGCCTACAATAAAGTATAAGTAAGTAAAGTACTTTCAAAATGCCTCTAACTTCCACATAAATGACTGTACTCAATGTTTCCCAGCAGAATTTTACCCAGAGAATCACACTGCTTCCACCGGCTTGACTTCTTGGCATAAAGCCTCCAAGTGCCATCTCTTCCCCTTATTAGGGATACACACATGACAGAAGGAAAATGGGATTCATCAGACCAGGCCCCACAGTACCCTGGGACTATTGCAGGTGCTTTTGCCAGTGATTTGGGTCAGTATGGGTACTCTGACTGGTCTGCTGATATGCAGCCCCACACACAGCAAGCTGAAATACGTTCTGACCCCTTTCTATCATAGACAGCATGAACCTTTTCAGCAGTTTGTACAGTAGCTCTTCTGTGGAGGGGGACCAGATGGGCTTTTGGTATGAACAGCGTATTGGGAACACCTCACAACTCCTGTTTTTTTGGTTCCTCTGACCCAGTCATCTAGCAATCACAATTTGGCCCTTGTCCAGGCTGCACAGCCATTTTCCTTCTTCCACACACATCGACTTCCAGTACTGAATGTTCACTTGCAGCTTAATATATACCACCTCTTGACAGGTGCCGCTGCAACGAGATAATCAATGTTATTCACATCACCTGTCAGTAACCTGTAGGGTTTTAATGTAATGTCTGATTGATGTATAATGTATAGTCAAAGGTAGTGGAGCCAGCTATAGTGACACCCACAGAAAATTTGTTGAAAAGGTGATGTTTACTTTTACATATTAACAGGAATAATCAGAAAGAAATATGTGTTTTATTTCAAGTCATGTAGTGAATACATGCCAAGTATTTAAAAAAAAAATCACCATGATGACCTTTCAGAGTTGTGAATGGCATGCTGTGGTTTGTGTGCGTTGCATTTTGTATGAATTAATTCCTAGTGTATATACTTCATATGTTTGTTGTGGAGAAATATTTGTACAGAAATGGGTTACAATCAATGCCCACTCAAGTATGTGTTCCACGTATGCATATCTGTCACTCAGCTCAGAGACTGGAGGCTAAATCTGAATCACTGTCCGTCACAACAGCATGATGTCATTACATATGATTTACACAACCAGTCAAAAATGTTTACACACCACAGGTTTTACCACTTACCCATTTATTTCAGAAACTGGAGATTTTTATTCTGGTTAAACTGGAAAGTTGTTGAGTGAAGAACTCTAAATGGAAATGTGTGAAATAAAGCCAGTTTCCTTTCTAAGAGTAAAGAATCTGTAACAGTG
>JBBIGA010000132.1:21348206-21365390 GCA_037576975.1 Alestes dentex | reverse complement strand
CCAAGCCCTCCCACCCCACAACCCCCACCCCCCCACAACCCCCACCCCCTCCAAGCCCGCCCACCCCACCCCCCCTATTTCTGAATGAACAATCTTTAGAAAACATAGCATTTCACAGAATCTGGGTGTCGTTAGACAGTAAAATGTTTGTCTGCAATACTAGGTTTTAGATTCCGAACTTAAATGTACTTTACAATGTTGGCCTTTTTCAGCTGCCTTATAGAAAGGAAGGAAAAATGGATAATCTATAGCCATGCCGGATATTCTGGCTCGAAACAAGTGAAACCCACAGTGTTGCTGCCGCCCTCTAACCCCTGAAGTCTGTGCTCCTATAGGCTGATTCAGGAGCCAGAGGAGTCCCCGCCCGCTCCAGGCACTCATCAGCTCTGGTTAGTGTCACACTCATGTAAGGAGCAGGGGTGCTGCCACAGGCGACAGGAGGGCAGTGCTTCACTTCCTCTCCAGTGCCTTTGTTTTCCAAAGCTGGAATGGGATGGAGGGGGGGAAACACCCATTTGGATCCTAATGTAAGGACAATGCAGGGAGCAGTGCAGCATTTAGATACGTTTGGACCCCCAAGAATCATCACATTTACCTGACTGAGACCCCTCATTTGCTTACATGCTTCCTTGGGCTGTAAGTCATTAAAAAAGAAATACATGTTTATCAGTTTCGATTGGTGGTTTAGTGCAAAAGTGATTTTCATATTTAGTAGATTAGACATTTTACATAGTATAAATTGTCATTCATGAAATACATTTATTCATTTATTAAGTAAAACTCGTTTCTCATGATCAAAGTTAGGTTTGCGTGCATTTAACATGATTTTGTTATTGTTGTGTATTCAGTTCCCGGCGAGCTGCAGACAAAAGAGTTAATTATCATTTGCCAATACTTATAAAAGTACCTGTCACTCATACTGGCCAAGTAAAAAGTCAATTTCAAGTCTGATTTTTGAATCAAGTTCAAAGTAATTGTAGCCAAGCCTCAAGTAGAATCCTGAGTCCAAAACTGTGCATCCTAAACAAGTCAGCCTGTGTTCTTCATCAAATTACACATTGAGCCCCGGAAATAATAGCCCATTTCAATGAGCATGTAGAATATGGACAATCAGGGATGACTTGTTTAGAAGAGCTTTTTTTAAAAGAGGTTTTCTTTAATCCTTCACTGAATTGTCATCCAGTGGATTGACTTAGCTGCTGAAACTTCATAAACACAAATACAGTATTCCTGCTTTGTGGATCCAAGGCACGATCAGTAAATAGCTAACACAAGGCCCTTTCAGTTGCTGAGTCCTGATGAATCACAAGAAAGCAAGCTTTGTAAATATTGTCTTGGATGTCTTGGATTGTACTATTACTGAAGTCAGGTTTATACAGTAGGTGTACTGTGAATTATAAACATGACTAAAAAAAGAACTATTAAAAATGATTTGACCAGATGCCCTGGAATAAACTGGGTAGTCAGTGGACCTCATGTCGTGTGCACTCTAGTAGACAGTATCTGAATGTTATCAAATTAGTCAGCAAACCATCTGGACCGTGTGAAAGTGAAATGGATGAATATATAAACATATATCACAGACACAGGCGCTAATTTTGCCCAAGTTCAAATGTTCTGAACAAGCCCAAAACCTCTTGTGAAAGGAGAGAATGCAATTTTTCTGATACTGTCAGGCATCCAGATAATAACGCTGGTGACCTGGCCTTTACAAAACAGAAAGTAATGAATCATTTCTGTTTTTTCTCACTCACAATAAAAGATATGTGGCCTGAAGTCAAAGGGGGACTTTGGATGTTTTCCACCCTGGGATAATAAAGAACATTTATGAAACTCAACAAAATGAATAAATAAATAAATAACCTTCAATAGAAATCTGTGGGGCTTAGACACAACACATTTATGGAATATCCTGTTGAGATGGAAGGGAACAGAACGTCTAAAGCAGCACCAAGCTGTTCTGAAAAGAGTTGCAAATTGATTACAGGTATTAGTCTTTACAATGCAGCCTTGCTCTCAGGAAAATATTATAATAATTTTTCCTGGTTAATTTACTTTTCTGTTTGTGAGTACAGAACTGAGGACGTTAGAACGCAGGCCTCCTGTAATATTTTATGTGTGAATAGTAGGGCTTATTTGTCCTCAGATGGCTGTTACAACTTGAAGATAAAAAACTTCTTCAAAACTTCTTTGGACTTGCAATTTCAAAATCCTCCTTATATTTTCATTAGGATTCAAGGCCAGAGATTGGCTAGGCCATGCAGGCACCTTCACCCTTTTTAGGAAAACCCAACCCAACCTTCAGTTTCTCAGCTAATGAGATTACATTCAATATCTTATAGTAGATCACTCTGTTTGTGTTCCCACCTTCATACTTCACTGTGGAAATAGTGTTTTTGGGATCATACTATTCTTTCACCAAACATGACAGACTATTTGTAAAATAGTTTTGTTTTTGTTTAACCTGTCTATAGTCCATTGTTCAAAATCTATTTACTTATGTTATTTCTGAGAACTTTTGGAAGCTTTCTTCGCCTATAGCTCACGTTAAACCTTCTCAACCAATGGCTACATCTTTTATAATGAAACCACCTTCAGTTTTTGCATTTATTTTTATAGCATTAATTTGTAGAACTTTTTTTTCACCTTTGACCTTTGTGTATTTTTAACATAGTATCTGCATATTTCCCCTGCTAATTGATTCTTTTTTTTTTTTTATGTTTGTCAGTATGTGTACTTAGGCAAAAAGCAATATGGAAGTAGAACAAAAAAAAAAAAAACATTGCAAGTAGATGTAATAGTTTTGTCCCTTTTCCAAGATGTCCATATTTCTCCTTACTTGTGAATTTATTAACATGTTCTTTTTCGGTTCACTTGAATCGTTCCTACAGTAACAGTAGCCGTGTTTAAGTTGGGGTTTTCTGTGCTCTGTCCATCTCTGACATGTGTTGAGGTGCAATTCTCACTCAGAGCACCACTGACCAGAACGGCCCTATCTGATACATATGCTGCACTACAGTGTGCGGCCGACAAGAGAAATCTGCTCCAGCGACGAGTGGAGCAATTCCATCCTAAACTGCTCAGTGAGATGAAAACCCTTCAGCTGACGACGAAGCCAAACGCGGCTGAGAGCGGACTGCTCTCCATCAGAGTGAATGAGTGAGGCTGGCGCTCAGGCAGACACCGTGAAATGGGCCCAGCCGTGGTTCACAGCACCGGCCCAGCCCATTTGCCAAGGGCCATTAGTGTGATCATGCCTTACCCCAGCCTGCTGCGGCCTGCCATTCAGTCCAGCGTCCCCCACCCCCCCCTCCACGCTGCCACAGGCACCTGGACTTGCACTGCCGTAATGAAGAAAAGCTCAGGGAAGGGCTGACATGGAGGATTGATGATGTTTATTAACCCTGGATTTGTAAGGTTGGGGGGAGATACTATTCTCTCCAATAACCTCCTAAATCAGGACTGTACCGTGAAGCACATTAAATTAGCTGCAGCTTAAATTGATCAAAACAGATATTTCCACATTTAGCACTGCTAACTTGTTCAACTTCAGTCATGCAAAATAGGAAAAATGTAACATCGACCAACAATGCAACAGTCTACAGGCAACAGTCCAACAGACAACTGTGGTATGAATCTTTCTTTAAATAGTAATAATTACCCAATATTAATAATTAATGTGTAATAATTCCTTGAAGTAATAGTTTTGGAGGCCACTTAGGATTGTTTCTTTTGCGTGACAGACATATAAGAATCACACAAATTGAGTTATACATCAGTCATATTTTACCAGGGTCAATTATTGTCTTTCTCTTATTTATAGTTTTTTTGTTACTGGCATTTGTGGATCAGTGGGTAGATTCTTGAAATTTGATTGTGACATTGCATGAATTAGCTGACAGAATTTTTTAAAATTACATTTGTGGATTAATTAGTAGCATTTTGATTTGTGGTAATGATGACATATAGTCCTTTTACAGATGCAGCTAGGGCTATTAGGTAAAATAATGCAATTTTTCTGCCCAGTATTGTGACTGTGATACTGCAGTTTCAATTTTGATTGTTTAATATATATACATTAAGGTTCAAGCCTGTTTCGTTTTTGGCCTAGACAACCACCATATCTACTCCTAGATATGGTGTAGTGCGCCTGACATTCAGTCACTTGATCTGTGTTCATATCTTGTGGTTATTTGATTGCTTCTGACCAATCTGACCCGTCTATAGGCAGATCCCAAGCCCTCTGTACACCTTAGTGTAGGCTATAATTAAAATTGCATCTCTTGGAATCTGAAAATTGCACTCTTTCAAATAAAAACAGTTTTAACCAAAAATTGATTAACATGCCAGCCTTAGCTCGAGGTCCTGTTCTTCATAGTGAAGTAGCCCCAGAGTACCCTCTTTAAAATATTCCTGGCAGTAGCAGCTATGAAGCAAAGGTCTATTCTTTTCTTGAGAGCTGTGTAATCTGTGACCTCCTGACACATTCACATTCAAAACCATAAAATATTCACACAATTCAGACTTGTTACATATATGAGGAGCTTGATTTGCCCCCATGCAAACTTTGAATGCTTATGGGTGGAACTGATAACCCATTAAATAGTATTAAATAGTATCTTCGTTTTTTTTCTTTTGCATTTTGTGAACTCATAACTCTTTAGTGGTGCCAGTGCTTTGCACAACATTGTTGCATTTTGATCTTATTCTGTATTTGCTTGAAATGAAAATGGTTTGTGCAGTGTATCATTTTAAACAGTTCACTGAGCGATGCTATAAGCAAAATGTGTTTAAGCATGCTATCATTCTCCACTGTTTTTCATATTCCTCCCTGTCTCTGTAAATATAAACCACAGAATGTAGTTTTATGAACATCCTGCCAGGGGAACTCAGTGTTGCTGTAATTCACCAACAGCCAGGTGTTTAACATCTGCTATGGTCACTAAGGCCACGAGGCCTCCAGCACGGCAGTACGTATTTCCCAGCCCCAGTCCGGTCACACTGTATAGCCCCATCACATCCATAATCAGCATTTGCAACAAGAGGTACAGTGAATTATACAAAGCATTTGCATAAAATGAAACACGAAAGACCTGCCACAGACTGCCTGTTAAACAGATTCAGTCATTTGGTTGAATATGTCATTTTAGGCTACCGAGGCCCGTCATTTCACTGATTTATTAAGGAACAAGAAGCCCTCCAGCCAAACTGCACGTATCTCTCAGCCACAGCTTTCACACTGTATGGCCCAATCACATCCATAATCATCATCCACAATATTGCCCTGTTCCAACTCACTGCACACAGCTGACAGCAATGGATTTGTTGGACATGGAATGCCCGAATTGTTGCATTGGAGGTCACCGTTTGGACTCGCAGGGTTAATATAGAAATAGATTAATCCCAAAAGGCAGTGCTTTATAGCTTCAAAGTGGCGAGGCGGCCACCATGCACCATCTATCGACCAAGACTGGCATGCGTCTCAGCACAACGAAAACAGAGTTCGAATCAATGGCCATGAAAGATGGAGCTTTTTTGTTCTCATCCACTGGCCGGCTGGCTAATGGTGTACAGTTCACTTGATCCTCCCCGGTTGTTCGACGGTCTGAACTTCTCTCAACTCTCAGGCTTTTGTCTTTGACAATAGTCACTGGAGATGAACTAATCAGACGGCATATCGGCACTGTTCCGTGAAGAGGAGGTCGCATAAACCGGGTGCATTTTTGAGAGAGAGAGAGAGAGAGAGAGAGAGAGAGAGAGAGAGAGAGAGAGAGACATGTTAGTGTTAGTCATTTCTCAAAAATAGACCACTCCATCTCAGTGTTCTGTGCCGAGAGAGGCACAGAGCTGTGTGGTTCAAACTGTCATTTTGAAGCAACAAAGTCTCCAACTTTGCTGAACAAACAGCTGGAGGGGAAACAAAAAAAAAAAAAACTCTAAAAAAACAAAACAGAAGTTAGTGAAATTCACAGCATGGGCTGGAGTTTCTTAAGCCCTCAGTAATTTACAGTGGCATTGTATTCCTGCTTTGTGTCCGAGTGCTTTTCAGGCTCAGAATAAAGGAGGGGGGGGATTAGCTTTTAGCGTGTGGGTAGTCTCAGCCTGTAGTTATTTCTACTCAACCGGCATGTGGATGCTAATGCCTGATAATCCGCCTAGTGAGGCTTAAGCAGAATTGAACCTGGCAGAAAGTTCTAGACTGATTGATTGACCCAGTATGGAAACCCAGGTGCACCCGCCCTTCCATCCCCAAAGGTGCATCCATCATCTATGATCCACTGCACTTGCTGTTTCAGGTTTAGCTTGATCAGAAAACTTTATGTGAGGACATTGTGGGATTCTTCGGCATATCATGCGCGTAGGATTATTTTGTGTGTCTCCTAATGAAATGTTTATAATACAAATTTTAGGTTTAAGTGAGAGTTTTGTTTTCACTACATTCTAGCAAATTTCTTCCCTTTCGAACTCTCCAACTGCTTTGGGAGTGTCGCTAGGAAGTTTATCTGCTTTCCAGAGTTAAGGCAGAGCTGTTGTCTAGTTCTTTGAAACAAGTGAAAAACAAGCCTTGAGTTTTTCACTCAACTGTGTTACTTACATATAGTATTTATACCAAGCATTGCTGTATGTGGCATAGGATATTCATATATTCTTTTTCCAAACAACTCTTACTGTCTTATCTTCCAGCTGATTTGAGCAAGTAGCTTGACTATGAGCACAACATGATGAAATATACAGTGCCATAGAAATCAATAGTGGGTGAGAATGTACAGTTCGTTGTATGTAAAAGTTTGAATACCCCTAGTCTTATTACTGTTTGAGGTATCACGGTGGCTGTTGCCTCACAATAAGAAGGTTTGATTCCTGGCTGGGGCAGGTAAGATACCTTTCTGAATGGACTTTGCATTTTCTCCCTCGTTTCATTCCACAGTCCACAGACATGCATGTCTGGTGGACTGGAGATGCTAAATTGCCCCTAGGTGTGAATGTGTGTGTGTGTGTGTGTGTGTGTCTGCCCTGTGACAGACTGGAGACCTGTACAGGCTGTTTCTCCACCTTTGGATAGGCTCCAGCACCCCCATTTCACTGCAAATGACACACGGGGGAAAAACATGTAAAATAAAAAATACATATACATGCACTGTGTGTGAGTAGGGAACCAATTGCGGCACAGCTTTGCTACTCACCTGTGCTACTCATGTCATAGTCTGGGAATCTCCCAGACTATGACATTTGGTTAAGTATTTCTGTCATGGTTCAGGCTTTTCCCAGTATTCAATCCAGCGGCACAGACCCATACCACTGACACAGTAATTAGCTAGCAAAGAGTACAAACCAAGAGAAGCCATCTCATACTGCATCAGTTTAACAGCAGACAGCTTTTAGGATAATAATCCTGCTACACAATCACATAACATTACTCTTCTAAGTTACACTTTTTGTTAAAAAAAAAAAAGCTTAAGACTGTAGGGAAGCAGTAAACTTCTTGCTAGACCTTGAAAACTGCACCTAAGGGGACAACCATTGGCTCATGAGCCTGCTGAAAACTTTCTTTTCATTTGCTCACCCTCAACACATCTGTGTGAATTAGGGCATGTTTCATGTAACTGAACTCGGGGGCTGATTGGGGCATGTAACTAAGGCACTAGTACACGGGTGCTTGTTTCCATGGTGCAGCATAAATTGCGTCGAAGTCAGGTTTTGATGCATAAAAGCCATTTTATGCAGCATGAAATGTTGCATGGTAGAAAAAGGAACTTTGCCAGTGCTCTTGCTATACTTTCTGTGGCAGATTTGGTGGCCTCTATGTACCTACTGGAAGTCTTAATAAAGCCACTCATTTTGCCTGGATCTCCACCAAGACTGCTTTTGTCTGGTTTAGGTGCCGTGTTTGCTCTGCCAGATTTGCTGATGTGTGTTCTGGTTGAGAGGTCTGGGGGAAAAAAAGCCCCTTGAAATCAATCCCTCATCGGTGCAGTGCTCCGGAAGCACTGATCTAAAGCATATGTCCTCTAATTACTCTAACGAGAGCTTGCTAATGGGCACAGAGGCGGCCCTCTGTGCACCATGGAGGCTTGTTAATGTCACTGTCATGACGTGGATCCCCAGGCCCTGAGATCAAGGCCAGGGAGCAGGGATGGTCCCTTACCACTCTGATAACACTCCCCACCCCCACCCCCAATGCTGTACATTACACTCTCTCTCATACAATCTAATTGGTCTCTAAATTATTAACCTCAATAAAAGGAGAACAACGTCTAATTTGACCCCGGTTATATGACTGAAGGGCTGGGACCGAGTTCTTCATAGGGAGAGTGTGTGGATGCATACATATTTAACCATCTGTAGAGGATTTGCCATTTGTGCAGGTTATTACTGATTTTGACCTCCTTCTGTTCAGTCCATTTTTTAAACTTCGTCCAGTCTGATTTGACAAAAGCCTTCAGACTGAGCGTCTGCATGCTCGGTAGAAAATAGGACTTTCTCTTCCCCACAATTTTAATTCATTTGTGCGCATTCCGGAGAGTTTGCAGCAGCTGTGCTCATGTGGACACACAATGCCCTCCCCACAGGTATAAAAAACGGTGTTTGCAGCATTGTTGAGAAGTAATTATTTGTTTTTTAATCCTACATTTTGCTGTAATTGCCATTCTCAGCACGCCCATGAACCTGTGTGAACAAATGTGATTTATTCATTGATTCTGTGGTAGATGTTTGCCCATCGCAAAAGCATAAACACCTGCATCACAGTATTTCCTATTGTAAATAATGAAATAGGTTATATATTAATAATAAATATAGACCACCATCTCTGTACTGTTGATGTCATGCACTCCAAGTCTTGCCATTGCTTTTGTAACCAGCATGTGTTCTGCTCCCATGGCCTGAATAGTGACCTGAGAGATGTGGGCGGGGGGTTGTGATTTGTTGAACTATATGAATACTTTTTGAAAGTTCTTTTTTTTTTTTTTACTTGAAATTTTCTGCAGTTCTGGTGACCTCTAGGCCACCTCAGATGGTTTAACTCAGGCACTCGAGCTCAGACTTGCCCCAGGAGGCGACAAGGAAAAGTTGCGGACCTCTGGAATATCTGGCATTTAGTGGGCCAAGCTGGAGCAGGGCCAGTTAGGACAGTCACTTTACAAATGTGTCTTTCCATGATTAATGTCCCATCGCGCTGAGATCGACTGCCCGACACTCGGGCGCATAGGGACAGAGCTATTCATAGACTAGTGCATGGACTTATGCAAGGTAGGAAAGTACAGCGACTGCACTATTTTATCACCATTTTTAAGCTGCTTCCTGGACCCTGCACTAGTGACGCCAGTGGAGGGCTAATTACAGGCGTTCAGCCCAATGCTTTCGACAAAGAGGGAAATATGAACTTAACCAGGCCACTGAATTGTTGACGCAGAGTGGACAGTTTCAGAACTGAGTGGAGGGCCCGTGGTCGGTGCTTGTTTTAGTTGGCATTCTATCCTAATTCAGTGAGGGTGATGAAGCTTTACAATGCCTCTTCATTTTTCGCTGGTAATTACAAGAGAGAAAGCACTCCACCAGGGCTGATTACACCGTGCTCGGACAAGGACACTTGAATAATACCCCCTGTTCTCCGCCGTGCTTGTTTATGAATTAGCTGATCAATCTTGCCTGAGTGACCGTTAGTTTTTGAGTGTTTGGAGAGATTGGTTCTGTGCTTTATCCCCTCTGTCTAATGGTTTCTCTGCCTCACTTGAGCACAACTAAATAAATCACAGCTGGAGTGGCCTGTTCATTAGGAAATGTAAATTGGGGGCTGAAGTTAGCTTTTCGCTGTAGCCGAGCACGGCCCTTTCATTCACCAGCGGCTTATTTTGACAGACCACATAATATAAAGTCGGTGCTGTGAACTATGAATGTGGGTACTAGTAGATGCTTTATTGTGCTAGTGGATGCACTTTCACAGTGCTATTTAAAAAAAAAAGGAAAGAAACTTGAAAAATGAGACCAATGCACTTTACTTTTGGTTTACTTTTGTGGTGTGGTGTGTGCCTATGGAAAGAGTAGTCCGTTGAAAATCCCTGCGCGAGCGAGAGTGATGCTACAGTTGTGATAACACTCTTGAATACATGAACACAAGTAAGAATTATTTAGAGAAAAAAAAAACACTTAAGTAATATTTATTTTGATTTATTAGAACTGATTATTAGTACTGTTGTTAATAACTGTGCTAATATTTGCCATACAGAAAGGCAGTCAGTGTTGCACACGGTTACTATTAGCCAGTCATGAACACTGTCAGTGTAACACGTAACTGGCAGCCTACACTCCACTCAAACACAAAGTTCTGAAGTGCATACATAAGAAACACATACACACACTCACGTGCGCACTATTAGCTTTCACATTAACTATTTAGCCAAGATTAATTAGGCATCCAGCCAAATGCTTTCACAGATTGGAGTTTTCTCCTTTGTTATGGATACACTTAAATAAATGAAAAAAATAACTAAACTAAGCTGTATACTTAAAGAACCGCACTCATATTTTACTGTAATTGAATTATACCTATGTCCTCTACCTGCTGTTACAAAGAAAACTGGTCTGATGCAGAAGTTTTACCACTGTCCACTTTTTGTGCTTGGGCAGGCTTGGCCAGCTCTGCAGTTACATTACCAGTCAAACGTTTTTACACACCACAGGTTTTTACCACTTATCCATTTATTTCATAAACTGCAGATTTTTGTTTAATATTAAACACTGGAAAGTTGTTGAGTGAACGACTATAAATGGAAAACATGTCAAATAAAACAAGTTTCCTTTGTAAGATGAGAGAATATGTATATGTTCATGTCTGACATCCTGTTAACTGGTTGTGTGGTGATGCAGAGTCAGTTTCTAGACTGTCCTTCAACTTTAAATGCACTAGTTAACTGTTTTGAGACTTAATAGCTTGTTTAATATCACTTGTCAGGTGATGCACATTGTAATTATAATTATATTAGGTGTTTTTTGTGGGTCAGAAGTGATTAATAAAACTATGGTGAACATAATGTAAGTGTATTTGTTAGCAAAGAATACTGAGTGTATTTTTTAGTGAATATTTAGTGAGTAACATTAAAATGTGGAAAAACTCAGTGTCTGACGAAACTTTTTCGCTGACTCAGGTCCACTTTCTTCTGCTGTGAGGATATGTGTGCCCAGTGATGGGTCATGAGAGGCATCTGGGCCTGCATTGATCCTACAGCTGACAATGCACAGAGGCATTTCTGTAATTTAGGAAGTGATTCCTTGGAGCAATATAAAAATCTGTATTACAACCATAAAGAATTCCGACATTGTCTCTCTGAGCCTCACCCACCCATCATTTTATGCATGCAGGGGGATAATTTTTTGAGATGTGCTGCAGCAAGCATTTTCTGCCACCCGAAAAAGGCCAGGTGGCAATAATCACTGGAGATAGACCGTGTCCAGCTTTCTTCTGGGTCCTCTCCATAACATCCCCTGCCTTTTCTCATCTCTCTTTTTCTTCAAATATCAGTTTTGTGTAGATCTTTGTTGAGATGCACTTTTCTTTCTGACCTTGAACTTAACCCAAATGCTTTTGGGTTGAGTACTTGCTTTTCTCTGTGATTTATACACTTCAGAGTAGAAGTCAGTCAAGTTAAAATGTTATTGAAAGTTTTTTGGAGCCTAGAAATTGCCACTGTGCCCAGATACAAGATGTGGAAAGTAGAAAAACAACTTCTGCATCATACAGTTAATATTGTAAAAGCACTTTTTAGGCATAGTTACATTACAGTACACTATGAGTGTGTTTCTTATACAGCTTAGATATGTCTATGTTTTGATTTAAATGTATCCATTACAGAGGAGAAAACTCTAACCTTTGAAAGCATTTGGATGACTAAGTAGCTTGAACAGGCCTAGAAAAAGATTCTTTGAGAAATACCAGTAGAAGAACTGACATTGTTCCCGAAAGAACAATTTTTGGAAAGGAGAAGTGTGAAGGACCTTCATAAAAAAACTTTTGCATGATGTGCATTTTTCAAACTTCTTGAAAGTTATTCATGTTCATTTGCAGAACTTTTGTTCTTTTGAGAATCAGGAACGGTTCTTCTCTGGCATCCTTGTTTTCAAGAGTGAGCTCTTAGGGATCCTGCCATACATATTTAAATTACAAAAAAAAAAAAAAAAAAAGAACACTCAAGAATACTCATGTCCTTTTTGAGTCTTGATTGGTCTCCAGGCATCAGTGCCACAGCTACTGGCGCTTCAGTATTTAAAGGTTCATATCTTGTTTTGACTTTGATTGGATGTGATATTGTCATCTCGGTAATGCTTAATTAGTCCGTTATGAGTTTGAAGCAGTTCTAGAGGCTCTTTCTGAATATCAGATTCAGGCTGGTGATGAGTCATTATAAACGCCATCGTCACGAATGGCTGGAAGCTGAGTTTTATCTGCACTCGTCGAGCACTCGAGACGCCGCTCCCTCACCTTGTTCGTCCTGCCGCACACGCCACCTGCGACTTCTCCAGGCGGAGCTGGTGAGTCATTAAGTGAAGTGGATACACATCGTATCATTCAGCATAATCAGAAGTGAGCCAGGGTGAGATACTCGCTGATGATGTTATTATTGCTGTTCTTTGTCCTCTAATCCACTGTCTCGTCTGAAATCTCCCCGTTAGTTCGAACAGAGCCTGGCTGTTTTGCCATCTTCTGCCTTTTGTCTCTTATATATGACGGTGAGATACAGTGTGACCTTTTTGTTCTCGGGGATAGACGGGAGGACTGCGTGGTTACGCCATCACATTTTTTTTTGTGTTCGCATTATTTCAAAAAGAGATGAATTTTCCAGTCCGAAAACTTTGAAGTAGTTCTAAGGCGGAACAGAGGTGGGTGGTTTAGTGTTCATTTTCTGCTAACCCCCACCAACCTGCTCTTTTTCTGCTGTCTGTTGAGGTGATGATGAGAGGGCCAGGGGCACTTTTATTTCCTTTCAGATTGATATGACATGGTGTGGATAATGGGCTGTTGGCAGGGAGTCTGGACAGACACTGATTAGAGCTGCTCTGACACTGGGTTAATGGAGATTTCTAATGGCCCACACACACCAGCCTGTACCTGCCGGAAAACCTGCCCTTACATATAATCACACACACACACACATACACGCACGCACACACACGGACCGAGCAGCCACTGACTCAGTGCCTCGTCTTAGTCAGGGATGTGAACAGCAGAGCCAGAAAACTGAGCTCCCTTATACACAGCGTCCCAAGATTCAACATCAGAATGTTCCAAACACAAGTCTGAACACAGACATATGATGCTCTGAACAACACATATGATGTTTGTGGCTAGTAGGTCCAAAAATAGTTGAACAGACTTTTGGCACGATTTAGCGTATCCATATAATCATATTTCGTTATGTAGTTATGATTATCTTGCTTCCTCCCCATAGCATCAACCCCACATCAGTGGCCTTTTATTACAGTGGGCCTGAGACATCATGTTTTGTGAGCGAGGCCCTATAAAAAGTAGCTTTCAGCTGCCTCATGCATAGTGCAAAACCGAACCTCGTAAACCTGACAGAGGACAAAGTCTCATTTTCCATGGCCCTCTCCGACTAAAGCGTACGCAGTTGTGTGTCAGAGCTCTTGTCTCATCTCCATGTTTTGCACTGGATAGCACTCGCTGTTCACAAGTCTCTGTAGTAACGGAGCAGTCGCTGCGCTGTTCGGTGTCTTGTGTAATGTCAGGTCGGCTTTCGCTCGCAGTTTTGATGAAGCCGCAGTCGCTAGCTGCCGCCTGCATCTTTTATTGATTTCCTTTTTTTTCTTTTATCCAAATTGTGATGGATTAAAAGTGCAGAGCCAAAGACATTTTATCGGCCTCAAAAGCAAGGGAGGTCTCAACATGCAATTGTTCATATTTCCTCTACACTTTCATTCTTTTATTGCTCTCTGTGTCTGTCTCTGTCTCTGTCTCTCTCTCTCTCTCTCTCTCTCTCTATCTCTCTCTCCCTCTCTCCCAACTTCTTATTTATTTATTTTGTTCTGACTAGATATGTCTGATTGTGCCTGCAGTTGCACTTTTGAAAAAGAGATTTTTCCTGTACTTGACCAATCTTCTCTGTGCTTCCTCTTCTTGAGAGCTGCAGATTTTAAATAATGGTTCTATCAAACAACAGCTTTCTTCTGTCGTCAATCAACCAAGACATCTGAAACACATCAGTGTGTCAGCGTCAGAAATCACGTCTGTTTGAGATCACTTAACAGCTCGACTCAGTTTGAGGCAAATATGTGATGATTTGTTTATGGTTTGCCTGCTGCTAATTGGCAGCTGTAAGCTTCCATTTGTTGTTCTGTACATTTCACCGCCAGTGAGACACTAAAGAACTCAATGTAACTTAGAATTTCCACAGACTCAGACTAGGACTGAAGCAAAGAAAATGCAACTGGGAATTTCTGCTGAGAAAGGTGCCCTCAACTTTAGCATTAAGTTATCATATCAACTTGGTGGCTCACACCATTCACAGTAACAAATGCTGCATTCATCTTATCATAGCATTCAAGCTATGAGGTAGGAAAATCATGGATGCCTCCTGACTTTCCAAATCGCAATTCCCAAGTGAGGATGCGTTTTATTTGATTTTTGGGAAATCCAGAGCTGTGAGCTGTAGTGAAATACTGCAAAAGTAACACTTGACTCTTTTTAAATGAGATTCTCCAAATGTTGCTTTGAATGAATCAGCATACCGCAGTGGCTGGTTAAATCAATAACATTAACCATAACCATTTATACCAAACAATTGTGTATGTAGCACAGTTTATTTCACATTGAGTTTTTTTTTCTAGTTCTTTAACTGGATTTATTTAGACTTTACATTTTGTATTGTTCTTAACTTTGTGTCTCTGTTTAGTCACAATACAAGCAATTTCCTCTGGGATCAATAAAGTTTTCTGATTCGGAAAAAGTTGTTAACATTATTCACTTTCGTGGAGGGAAACATGTCTTTTCAGCACTTTGTAAAAAAGTGTGGTGAACACTGTACATTTGATTTTTGGCTTTCACATTTTCTTGGCTATGGCAGCAATTATACAGCCAGAATGGCAAGTCCGACATGGATGCTTTGAAGGTGCAGTAGAGAGCAGCTGTGTGTGTGTGTGTGTCCATGTGTTTTTTCTATGTATGCACTCCAGCACTTTGTGTTTGAGTGGAGTGTGAGGGATTAGGGATAGTGAAGGTGATGGTCAGTGACAGGTGTAGAGCCCCTCTGGGGGGCTGCTAAAGAGGGCTGAAGGTATTTGTGTGAAGCTTCTCCTGCCCCGTGTGTGTGTGTACCTGCATAATGAGTGTCTAGCCTGGGACTCCCGAGAGACACACACAGGCACTTTCAGTCTTTGTTATTCTGCCAGAGAAATTACCCGTCCTAATCAAATGCTTTCCGCGCAACAAAGAAATACCAACCACTAGCAGCCAATTGTGCACAGAGTAGAGCCTCTATACAGTATAGATGCTGCCTGTCAAAGCCTAGCTTCTCTAAACATTTTAACTTGTTCTAGCAAAATAGAAAATACGTCAAATTCTGCCTATTTGTTATTTGTTGAAGTTAAAACCCTAACTTCAGACATAGTAGCAGCAGCCTAGTTGGGTAAAACACTTGCCTGTTAATGATGACCAGAAAGTCACAGGTTCAAACCCCCACTTTCTACCATTGTGTCCTTGAGAAAGACACTTAACCCTCAGTGTCTCCTGGGGGACTGTACTTGTAACTATGATTGTAAGTCACTCTGGATAAGGGCACCTGCCAAATGCCCCTTTACCTTTATATACATGTCATAGAAACCTCATTCAAAGTTGAAGCTCTACAGGGCAACTGCACCATAAGTCAAAATGCTTTGATAATTTAAAGTGGTTTTTTGGTCATGAAAAGTGTTTAGGCTTGTTTTGGGGGCAGTTAATGTTTCTTTTTTTTTGGTTGTGAAACAAAAGTTTTAAATGCTTTGGGGCATTTTAGAATTACTAGTTTAGTAAACATCCGCAAAGGTGTAAGTCTGTCTTCTTGGTTTTGTTTTTGTACATTTTTACAAATAAACATTTTTTCTTTGTTGCTTGTTTGCAATATTTTAACCTGTTAACTCTAACTAGGTTTATTCTGAGTGAAATAAACACCACCATATTTGGAGCAGAATACTCCCATTTATTTTACCCCCTTGATGTTAACACTTATCAGCAGTGGCCTATTATTACCATAGTAATGTATTATTACCACAGTAATTTATTTCAAATGTACTTATACTGTGGAAGACACTTTCTATGTATCCAGAGAATTAGTTAATAGCTTGTTTTGGGGCTGCTGGTGGCCTGGTAGTTAGAAGGTTGCCCCTGCAATCGGAAGGTCGTGGGTTTGTATCCCAGGACCACCAGTGACACCACTGAGGTACCTTTGAGCAAGGTGCTGCCCCCACACACTGCTCCGCAGACGCTTCATCGCTGGCTGCCCACTGCTTCACTTGGTGAGTGGGTTCAGTGCAGAGAAGGTGGTAACAAAACCTTAATGAATCCTTTTTCCTGAATCCTTTTCAGTAAATCCTTTTCAGAGTAACCCTAGTCTACATTCCTACACTGCTATATTTCTACTGTGGAAAATGCTGAATAGTCCAGGACTAGGCTTAGTCGCTGACTGTAAGAACAAACTGTAGTAATCTATAGATGCTAGCTCATCCACCTGGGTTTTGTTGTAGCCTCTACTCTTCTGGGAGGGCTTTACACTAGATGTTGGAACATTGCTCTGACGAATTGATTGCATTCAGCCACAAGAGCCTGAGTGAGGTCGAGTAGTGATGTTGGATGATTAGCTCTGCACCACAAACTCCACTCCAGCTGATCCTGAAAATTCAATTCAACTACATCACTCCAGAGAAGGCAGGTCCACTGATCCACAGCTCAATTCTGGGGAGCTTTGTTCCCCACTATACTTGGCACAAGGCATGGTGACCTCAGGCTCTAGAACCTCTCATTCTGCTAGCCGTGCTTTTCTAAGGCAAGACAGAAGCTGTGTATCTGCAATTGACCTGGATCGGCAATAGATGTGCCTCAAAGTAGCACAATTCACTGATTACATTTACATTTACATTTACGGCATTTAGCTGACGCTCTTATCCAGAGCGACATACATCAGTGCTTGAGTAGTTCACTTC
>JBBIGA010000132.1:21285890-21298638 GCA_037576975.1 Alestes dentex | reverse complement strand
ACACACACACACACACACGCACACACACACACACACACACACACACACACACACACACACACACACACACACACTCATACAGCTCAACTCAAATGACGCACAATTATCAGCTGTCCCCTCCACTGACCGTGTCGTTACACGGGACTGCGCAGTAGTGCATGATCAGTGGCAACACTCTCAAAATACAGTCTCATTATTAACCTAGTCACATTTGAATTGTAAAATTCTATCTATCTATTTTTTTCCATCTTTTTGGCTCCTTGTAGACACACGTGAACACACCACAGCACACAGTATGAACAATGTTAAATTCTTTCTCTGTGTTTAACCCATTCACCAAGTGAAGCAGATTGCAACCAGCAACGCAGCGCCCTTGGAGCAGTGTGAAGGGATGATGCCTTGCTCAAGCGTACCTGGGATTCAAACCTTTGACCTTCAAATCACAGGGGCAACTCCTCAACCACCAGGCCACCAGCTGCCTCCAAATTCTTTAAATCAGTGGTCTTCAAACCAGTCTACAGGGCCCCCCAGATGTTCCTTGTTTTTGCTCCAGCCCAACTCACAATGTACATGGACAGTGGGTTGTGGGTTGTGGGTTAAAGGACCCCTTCTTTAAACAAATACTTAACCTTCACTTCTGTGCCTGTCAGGAATGAAAGCGAGTGAACAGTACTGGTGCCAGTGGTTCTCAAACTGGAGACCGTAGGAGGAGATGAAGGGAGCCACAGAACAAAAATGAGAAGTTAGAAGTCATTTTATAACTAAGAAGTGTTACCTGTCTGAGAATGGTAGATAGTAAACATTCAAATTTAATCCTAGTGCCCATTTAACACATTCAGCACCCACTTAATGATTTATCTGAATGTCATAAAATGGAGTCATCTCTCTTATAAGAGAAGGCTAGTAGCGTGGCTGTGCTAAGCTATCTCTTCACAGGGCTTTCTTGTTTTTTTTACATCCTGGTTATTGTCATGGTCATTGCTGGTCATTGCTGTAAAAGAAAAAAATGTAACTCTTACTCTTAACTCTATTACTTTTAAATGTTGACCTTGAGGGATACAGTTACCAGTTCATTAAGATCCCAGTATACAAACAAAAATTCTCAACACTGGTGTGCAAGCATGGTAACTGACTTTTTATTCTTTTCCTTCTTTTTATTTGTTAAATACGTCCAATACTGGTCAAATGAACACACCCGATGTATTTTTATGTATAAATTATACTGTATGTCTAATTTTTGTTTTTATCATATAATATCATATCATATATCATAGCATATATCATATGTTTGCCTGAATTTGTTTATTCTGAGGCAAACTGAAATCATGCATTGAAGCCTTTGTAAAAAAACATTTACATTTTAAACATTTGAAATTCCTCTCAATAAGTAGAATCTGAACATATAAGATAATGTTATTTTCAGAAGTAAAGTTAAATTATCCCCAGTCCTTTTCAGGCTATTAATGCCCTAGTTCTCACATATTCAGTAGTGAAAATGAAAATGGAAGGAAGCCTTTTCTATGACTAGGGGTTTGAACTGGTTTTGCCGTTCCTAAGGATTGTACCATTGTTTCTCATCTAAGTTTAGCTTTCGTCTCTGCAATTAAAACCGACTTAATCTAATGCCTTCATTAAGTATTTAACCCCACATTGTAAATGACCCATGAATGACCTGTGGGGTCATTACCTCTCAGGGTTTATGGATCCCTGCTCCACTCAGCAGTGGAGCTTCGTGATCTAAATGACCCGTTGCTTGTAGAAGAGAGGCGGAATTAATGCAAGTGTGTTCGTGTTTCTCAAGCCAGATACAAGACAGAGAAGGGAATACTAAGAAGCAAACATGAACCGCTCATATATGAGGGGAATGAAGTAATTATTCTTTGCCCTGGGGGACTGAGGTGCAGGAAATCATGTGTGTCTAATGTCTTAATTGGTGTAAGCAATACTGGATTCTACATGGACTGTGTCGCTAATAAGAAAGAGAGAGGGACAAAGACAGAGAGAGAGAGAGAGAAATGTAAGGGAAATATAAACAGGCAGAGGTTTGTGCAAAACCTTGCATTAACCCATCATACAGAGGTACATTATTGGAAATTATGATTTTTAATTGAATTTAACTCTCATTAAGTGCGCTTTTCATATTAAGTGGTTCCATTCCACCCGTTTTTAAGTGAAAAGAAAATCTTACCAGACTTGAAAGGGATGAGCATCTCAGTCAATTGTGATATTCAAAACTGTAAGCCTTATCTAAAAATACGCAATCCCCCAGTGTGATTTCTCCTATTTTTGCCACCACTGGCCCTGTGTGATTATATTCTTTTATTTTCTATTACATGGTGAAAATAATTTCAAAACCTTATCAAATTAATATAATTCCATTACAGCCAAGACAAGGAGAACATGAGGAAACATAAACTACAGTTTCAAAATAATATCATTTAGAAAAAGGAAAAAGGTTGGTCAACACCAAGAGGCCCCGTGTGAAAATATAATAGCCCCCTTAGTTACTCAGTCAACGATTGGTTGATAATTGGGATCAGTTAGTCTAGACACTCTTTGTATTATTATGATTTCTATGTAAAAAAAAAATTAATTGTTTCATAGTTACTTAATCAACCAGTTAAACAAATTTGGTTCCTAATTGTGATTAGACTACATACTAGACTTTTTATGATTTCTTTTTTTTTTTTTTTTTTGTATTAAACAGATAAAGTCAACCTCCACTATGTCTAAAGTTTAGACATCTTATGTAAAATGTTATAGGGAAGCTAGATTTATATATATATAATTGAATACATATATAAACTGAAAATTCAGGCTATAGTGTATGAGAGAGGTTTTATAAAGTTCCCTTCGAACACATTTAAGAAGCACAAACACACAGCCACACATCTTTGACCCTTGGATGCTGTGCTATGCTTGACACACTGCCTGTCACATTCTGCTACTCAGCTAATTCGGAGCCAGGCCAGAGGAGAGCAGACGTTAATTAAGAAACACAGCGCTCAAACAGGCTCAGGCACACGAGCATGTCGAGCATGTCTGCCACTACAGCAGCCAAGCATACAAACACACACACACACACACACACACACACACACACACAAACACACACACACACACACACATCCCCTTGGAATTTGCCTCTTGCCTCTATCGTCTACTTGAAATAAACCTTAAAATTTGCAGTGCAAAAGAAAGCTTTTGTGCAGATGCTCCTGCATGCCTGAAACATTCTGGAGATGGCAACTCACATTGCTACGCTTTCATGGCATTCTACGCACTGACTAATGAGTATCTGCAAATAAACAGTGTTGATTAGGAGAACATCAGGCACACGGGGATATTTATATCCCTTCCCCTCCTGCCCGAAGCACTGAGGAATCGCGCCGTCAGTAAGCAGTTCTGCCGTACACACCTGCAACACAAACTGAGCTCCCTGTGTGAGAAGTGGACCAGCTCTATTCCCTTATTGACATTAAAATGTGATATTTTTGTCTGATGTATTTAATAGGCTAAAAATATACTGCGATTGGCCCATCTTTTTAAAACTCTATTTCTATTAGGGCTGCGAACATGGGCTAGGCCCTATCTCTGTTTTTCAAAGAAAAGGTATCAAAAAAGGCTTATATCTGGCATGTACATAGTATTATGGCCAGAAGCAGACTCTAGACTTCTGTAGACCTTCAAATAACAGCACCCCCCGCAGGCCATAGGAAAAGTAAGAACTGGCTAAGATGGGGCTGATTAACCTCTAGCCCAAGCTGCTGATTCACATCTTTCTGTGATTCGTGTCAAATGCACTGTGAAGTAGTACATGTAGTGAAATGTCCCCTCCATTTGGGCTGTTTTAATAATCCAGCTCTCTGTAGTCTGTGGTCAGTGCTAGCAGGAGTGGCTCCAACTGACTATTCCAAAACACTATAAAATACTGCATATACACACATAAATGTTTTTCAGTTTATTTACACTGAAAGTCCAAAACAGACAATATATGTCATTACATTATTGCATTTAATGCAGAAACATTTGTCATATTCTGGTCATGCTGAGTCTAAAAAAAGAGCAGTGCAGCTGTGAAATACAGAGTGAATGTTCTGTTGGCTGCCTCTGGTCTGTTCTGTAGCTTGATGAGGCCATTAAAGTAAAAAAAAAAGTAAAGTAAATAAATGGTACACATGGTTAATGGGGTGTTAGGTAATGGTACAAATCAAATATTAAAATATCACTAGCAGCTTCCAGGCAGCTCTTTTCATTGTTTCAGTGCTGTAGTTGAGAGGAGGCTCTCTAATGTGGTGCCACAGTGTTTGAGCAATCAATAGATGTCATTAGCTATTATTAATTAGCTATTAGTTATTAAAAGGTTTGCCCTCCCATTTCGTATTTTGACCAGCCATTACTGGATAATTGTTCCTGTTTTGTTAACCTATTGACGATTTTGGACTGTTCAGCTAACTCGTGTCCTAATTTTTTTAATTTATTGTATTTTGTGTTACATTTGGCCTCACTATGGAAGGAGGCCTTATTTGGTTTCATATTAGAATCAGATTCAGAAAACAAATCTGTAGAAAAAAAACCTGGAATGGAGTGTGCTACATACACAAATGCTGGGTATAAATTCTATATATAAGTAACTGACAGTGAATTAATGACACAAAGGGTGGTTAGCACTGTGTTACTGCACGTAGTAGAGATCAGTAGTATATAAATGATATTGACTGATATTAATATTAATATTCATGATTTTAGAACAGTCAGTTTTTTCTTGATAGACCTTGTTGACTTTGTCGACTACAGTTAAAGCTTCTGTCAGCTTCTGTGTTTGTAGGCAGCCCTCAAGGCCTGTCATTCACTCAGTAGACTCATAAGAGCTTCCCGGCATAAAGTGCTGCCCGCCCTGGCCGTCAGTCATGACTAGATGCTCTGGATGCTCTTTTCTTCTCCTCCGCTGCTCTTTCGCAGGCCTGCTTTGTGTCCTCGTCCTCCACAGGTCAGCACTCCTGATAGAGGACAAAGTGATGCCCCGGGGTTCCAGAGGCCTCCCCCCTACACTTTGTCTGTGTTTTACATCTATTTCTCCTACAACAGCACTGTGTCTCACCCTCTGCCTCGCTACAGCCCCCCGGGTAGGAGGACAGGGAGCGGACACTGGCCTCTCACCGCTGCCTTTTTCTCTGCCTTTTCAAGAGATGCCATTAAGGCCAAACACGCCGACTTTGTGTTTGCGCTAGCAGCCTTGTTTGCCATGTCTCTGCATGCTTGGCCCACTTCCTGTGACGCTTTCTTTCAGGGCCGAAGGGTGTTTCCTGTTAGAGGAGAGAGAAAGCGAGGGGGGCCGGGGGGGGAGATTTAACCTTCAACTCATGAACAAAGCAGTGATAAATCCCCTTGCTCTATTTCTACACATGGATACACATGCACACGCACAGATGTAAATAGTCTTTAGGTGGAAAGCCTACCTCATGACCTAATTTCCCATTTTTTAAAAATAAGTGACAAACTAAATTTTAAAATATATCTAAATATTAGGGATGCTGGCTGATATCTGAATTATACCAGTATCAGCAGATAATGGTAAGAAGTACAGAGAACACACTTCACCACATTATACAGGGCAATTACTGCTTATGTGCTGAATAAAAACAGAAAAATAAGACAATACACATGTGGCCCATGCAAACACTACAGCACTTTTATTTTTTATCGTTTATCTTTTCCCAACATGTTTTTCCAATAACAGAACAAATAACCAGACATGACACTTCCCCATATGTTCACTTATTTTCACTTAGAAGTTCAACAAAGCATGTAAATTGACGACATTTGCATACAGTTGTCTAACGAAGTTGACATTTTACTTGAATAATACTGGAGTCTGGCATTGATGCAGAATTTTCATATTGCTACACCCCTAATAAACATACTGTTTGTGCTCTTAGTTTCAAAAACTGTTATATATACAGAAGAATGTGTGCATTATACTGACCGCAGTATTGCTAAAGTAAGTAAACTGAAAGACAAAATTGTTGATGCAACATATTTTAGTAATGTGGAAAGAATGTACACACTTAAATCAAGGTCAATGCAGTACTTTTCCATCGTTCACAGTTTGTACTTTCTTGGCCTAATGATTTCTAGAGGGCTAAAAAAATGCATTTCTGTAGATTTTAGTTTCTTTTTATTCAAAAGAATCATGTTTGTACTTAACCTATTATTTATTTAGTCCATTGCTGAGTTTTGGTTACATTCTTGAAGAGCCTACTGGGAAAGTATCCAGTCTGGCTAGGTATTTCAGGTTATCCACCAGTATAATAGTAACTGACAGTGGAATCAACAAATCATGGTTTTCACTCTAGGCCTCATTAAAGTCCTCTGCTGTGTTTAAAAATGGTCCCCTACGTCTTAAATAGTACACTAAGTAGGACTTAAAATACTGGTTCCTGCATCAAAATATTGTAAAATATATTTAACAAATACCCTTTTGAGATTCAGGTATGTGAGTACAATTTCAAACTGGACAAACTGTGCACTACTGAAGTGCAAAAGACAAAAAATCAAAAACCTAAAGAGCACACTGTACGAGGAGTAGGGATCCATTATGGCTTCAGACCTAGATACATCACTGACTGTGACTAAAATTAGCAACCTAATCAATGACTTGGGTTCCCAGATCTCAGTCTGATCTAGCCTGTGTATGATGTACTTCTATGGAGGCCCCACCTTGCAACCTACAGATTCTGTTGCTTGGTGCGAGATATCACAGCACAACATGGGATGGCTTGTGAAGTCCATGTCTTGACAAGTAAGAGCTGTTTGTATTCGGTATGTGATTTTAATATTATGGGTGATGGGTGTATATGTTAATCAGAATCTGAATCAGAAATCTTTATTGATCCCAGAGGAAATTGCTTGTGTTATAACTGCAAAGACACACAGAGACAAGAACATCAAATAAATATTAGATATATCCAATAAAAAAATCTGTAGAATAACCTTAATATGAAATACGCTGTGCTACATACACAAATGCTGCGTATAAATGCTATAGATAAGTAACATACAATTAAGTGAATTAATAACACAAATGTTGGTTAAGAGTACGTTGTTGCATGTAGTGTATAAGTGATATTAACATAAGTAGTGATATTCACATGGTAAGACATAATCACTTGATTTTGGCACCTGATAAGAACACATTATTGCACATGGTAGGAAGATAATAAAGATAATATTGCACCTCATAGCAAGATAATAATGCATGTACTGATACACATAATGATAGTGGTTTAAAACTGGTAAGAAATTGCACTACTAACACTAAATGTGTTTTACAAGATCTGGCATTACAATTCAAAAAAATTGTAATGCCATTAGTGTAACACTAACATACAACTGGAATTCCAGAAAAGAGTATGATAATAGACATTTGTCTTTTGTTAATTTTCTTAAGTGTGTAGTTATGACCCAGAAGAAAACCCTGGTTTGCCACTAGAGTTAGCTATACAGTACTGTGCAAAAGTCTTAGGCTTTGTTTACATCACAAGCTTTTTTGCTGATTTCCGATGAAATCTTCATGCTTTGCAGTTTAAATTCACCTCCATTCATCACAACAGTATGTTCAATTCCAACCCCAGCACACTCCATTTAACTTTATGAAACACTGGTTAAGCTAAACCAGGCTACTATCATTAAGTATTACTGGCTTCCTCAAGGATATGATTGTTTCTGATAAAATTGTTTAACGAACACAATCACTACTTATATTAGTATTACTGCCATTTGTATTCCTTGTAATATTAAATAATATGAAATATAAATCTTATTCTCACAGCTGCTGTCGTAGAGTCATTATTGCAGAGGCCTGAGGCTTTTGCACAGCACTGCACAGTGCCAAGATACGATATGTTGGAAAAACATCCATGTATGTAAGGCAAAACCTAGCTTTAGGTTTAATTATGAAGTGACAGAGAAAAGTTTTGCAACATCTCTCATGAATACTCATATGTTCATGCTATGTATATGCAAGACTCAGATTTCAGATTAAACAAATTAAACTTCATACTTTCTTCCCTGTTGCTTATCAGGGAATGCTGTTGCTTGCTATGTTTTTCCCCCCTGTTTCTAACTGATTGCCTTTCATTAAAAGCACAAATGCCAAGGGATGCTGCGTGATGGATTGCGATTGGTTGGTTGAGCTTCTAACCAGATGCAAAGCATCTTTCCAGCACATCTGGCTGGGTCAGCATGACTTTCTCTCTCTCTCTCTCTCTCTCTCTCTCTCTCTCTCTCTCTTTCTCTCTTCCATCCCTTTCTCAGCATGTGTGTGTGTGTGTGTGTGTGTGTGTGTGTGTGTGTGTGTGTGTGTGTGTATGCATGCGGAACAGAGGAATATTCCATCTTCTATGTCAAAATTGTACTGCACTAACAACAAAAGCAAAACCCTTAATACTTAAGTGTTTAACTTCACTTCAAATATACTCCCTACATTCATTTTACATAATGTGTGAGCCAAAAAAAAAAACTCTGAATTGAAATGAACTCCAGTGTCATTCACAGATGAATAACAAAGTCATTTGCAGTGTGATTAAGAGGAGGCAGAAGGGTCCCGAGGGAGCCTATCGGAACCCTCTATTCCCTTTAGGTCAGTGGGTCAGTCAAAGCGACATTAATTATTCTGGTAAATGGGTTTTCTCTGGTAAATTAGCCGGCATACTGCACTGTGTGAGGAAAGTAGTTTTGGCTTTGGCTCTCTTCACTTTCTGTTGAGTTCACACTCAAGGTACAACCTTCAGTGCTTGGACCCCTAATTACATCTGTATCTCACACCTCGCTGTTGAGCAGACACTGTGGTGCCATGCTGTGACACACAAGAGATACGTACAACACTGCAGTGTGTGTATGTGTGTATATGTGTGTGTGTGTGTGTGTCTGTGTGTGTCTATCCTTTCCCTGCCACTCGCCCACACACACACAAACACAGCACACTCAGTTCTCCCATCTCTGCTCTTAATCAAGCTCTACAAGACTGCCAGCGCTCAGCACACACAGTAGACAGTTGAGCGACAGCCACAATACGCCTCCGCAAACATGTTCAATACCGCAACTTCTCTCTGTCGCTTTGTCTCATGTCCTCTATCTCTCGTCACTTCCATATCTATCTCCTTCAATACCAAATGGGCTCTGGGCTATTTGTCTCTTCTGGGCTTTATTCCACCGCTTTAATAGATTTTCTCTCCAGATAGCTGTCTGAACGGTGCCCACCACTCTAACTGCCTCACCCAAACTTCGCAGCCATTAAAATACAATTTTTTTTCCCCCTCCACATCTTTCAACTTGAGCAGACGACAGCTATTGGGGAGAGGGTCCTTCACTGGTTCGGAGGTCACTTTGTTGGAGAACACCCCCCCCAAGTCCCTCCCGTCACGCTCCACTGGACTCACCACACCGCTCCCTAACAGTGTGTCTCAGGGACTTATTCATGACGGGTCTTGGGCTGCGGATGTGTCTCCGGCTGTTTAACCTCGTCCTCTGGGGCCGGGGGGCAGTGGCAGGGTTTGACGTTCACCTCCATGCATATGTGTCATTTTCTGCACAGGCCTCATCTGTTCCACAGGAGACTTGGAGGAAGAGACCTAGAAATGTTCTAACAGACAATCAGGTAAACTGGGTCATAATCATTAAATTGAACATTTCTAATTATATTTATTCTAATCCTATTACATATGCAAAACTTAAAAAAAATACTATTACTTCGGATTCCAATGGCAGGCCATGATTAATGAATCAATTAATACATATTATTCCTTTTCAGTTTCTAATTAAACAATATTTCTTATGTTATACTATTATAGTATAAAGGGGGTCCTCGAGCGATGTCACGTACTGATCCTAACACAGCTGTAAAATCATAAAAAAACACTACTAAGCCACAGGAAAAGGAAAAGGAAAACTCCCTGACTCATACACCGCATTACTGCGTATTCTTCCGCCGCGCACATCCAAACTAGTTCGCCCACGTAGTCCGTAAGTACGAGGCTAACGGTGTAAATCGAGTGGGAGTGAGTGTCGTGAACTTGGAACATCATATCTCGAGGCTGTTGTAACTCAAGGACCCCCTGTAATATTGTTGATGGTTTGTAATTGAATGTAAAATATTTATCTTAACTGTTAATATAAGGCTATTTTACTGAAAATGTAAGACCTTATTATATTAATGGACATTATAATGTTACATTTCTGATTGACCATGTGTAATGTATTACTGCAGGATTCGTGTTTTGTTTTTGTTTTTTTTTCATTTTTTCCATCTGAGTGATGTAATACTTTCAAAGCTTTTCAAAGCTTTGATAGTATTGATAGAGGACCAGCCTAGAACGAGGAGAGCACCAGTGAAATAAAATCCCACAAAAGTTAACTTTTCCAAGAAGAACTTTCCCTTTCGGGATGCCTTGTTAAACTTGAACTGGTTTCTGTCCATTTCACAAAGGCACTGTATGCAGAGATGATGATGACATTCTTCAGTCCCCATGTTTTTGTCAAAGCAGCTCTCAGGCAGGCACACATAAATTAAAACTATACTGTGTCCATGGAGACAATCTCAAGCTCCGCACCTTTTCCCAGTTTGTTCGGTAACTTTCTAACAGCAAGGTGGCACCTCAAAATAGTTAAATTCACAAGTGTCTGGATACTTTTGGACATTTAGTGTAACATACGAATATTAAAATAACAACAAGAATGAAAAATAACTTATTGTGTTCAATTTAATTTTATTTACATGGTTAGAAAGAAATGCTACACTTTACTAGACTTTGGTGCACGACTTTCTCAAACCTGAAGGTTGTGGAGTTGAGATATTCTCCACTCTTTTAATTCCACTCTAAAAAAAAATCACCATGTCAGTCTGTATTTCTTTAATCCCTTACCTTTTAAGACCACCTTTCTAGCTTTGTGCTGTGGTATTTTTTCTGGGTGATGCAGCGTGTAAGTGCATTTGACTGCTCATTTTTTATAGATCGTTATCGATCAGCGCTCAGAAAGAGCACGCTCCACTCCGGAGAGTAATCAAAGCATGGCATCGCTGGACTCCCACTTCCTCTCCTGTTGTCAGGTGGGATTGATTTTACGGGTCCAGCATCTTTCTTCCCAGAGCAAGGTTTTAAAAACATCTTGCTGTGCCCTCCTGCAGTGGCTGCTGCCAGAGCATGTAAGAAATGGTTAGCGACTGCTGCTTTAACTTATCTTGCTGAAGCCCTGGTCATTGACTTTCCATTCTAAACTATTTGTATTTTGCAACATTTACTCTATACAATCTTGTCATTTACACTATTTCAACTGCATACCTTCTACTTGACACCTATGTACTTCGACACCTATGTACCTTATCGGTCCATTAAATGGATGTATAGTTAGTGTGACTGTGTCAGGAAAATTCCAATGTCAAAACATGTGTTAATATCTGGTGTGTTGCGCTTGTATTCAGACTTTTGTTCGGTTCAGCACGGGTCGGGTATTGGTCGTTTTAAAAAATCAATCTTGAGTCCCCTCTGTAAGAGAGAGGGAGATAGCAGACGGCCGAGTCACCTTCAGGACGTGTGTTGGAGAGAGAGAGAGTCTGTGATGTCGTGGGTAAGGAGGCTGGAGAGGGACAAAACGTGAAAAAACACAAACGCAGTGAAACAAATGCGTAGCAAAACACACAGCCAACTCATAAAATAAAGGACTGGTGTCACTGTTTGCTGTGGTTTAATAAAAAAATAATCAGTCTGTGAATACAACTACACATTCTGATCAATAAATGGCTTGGTAAGAGTCAGCAAATTCATGACCCCTGGTGGTGCAGCTGCAGCCCGCTGGCCCCTGAATCAGAAGATCACACGACTGAATCCAAAATGTTTTGAACACAAACTTTTTTTGGATAGAAAACCAAAGTTTGGGTGTATCCACACACTGGCTTAATAGCAACCATGCAATCCCACTTTGCATCTTCTTGCAGAACTGCATCTAGTTGTATTTGTCTGCCTCCCTCTGCCCCATTCTTTTGTTTGGCAGGTCTGACCATAGCTCTGCTCTTGGCCAGATATCTTTTGGTTTAGTGGATTATTCTCACTCAGCAGTGACTCTGACATGAAAGCTTCATGGTAGTGTGTGCGGTGCTGGTACCAGGCACAACTGCACTGCTGGGATTTTCACATGAGTGGTTCACCACCTAAAATACCCTGCTTAGACTGGGTCTGCAAAGTCAGTGTTGATTTTGAATAAGTTAATCCTCCGTATAACTTAAGGATGATATGGCTTTCAGTGTAACACGAGTTTATACACAAAAACAAAATCTTGTGAGGCAACAATAATTGGACGACATATTAAAAGACTCTATTCAAGGATTACAATGCAACCCCTCAAAATATTGAATTACTATTTTATATTATTATGTATATTATATCATATAATATAATTACATTATTATATTATTACACTTTGACAGTCTCCCCCCAATCAGCAGTTTTTTCCCATTTGCCAGCAAGATTGATCAAACTAAATGTAATTGTATTTTAATTGAAATTCACTTACAACACAGTCTTTTACATATTTTAATAAGTACAGGTCAGTACAAATATATTGTTTTATTTTTACATATCCCTTTTAGGCTGAATGTTGGTTTTTCTTACTTTGAATGATTGTTTTATACAGAATTATCCATGAATTCACAGAAAAAAGTGTGTATATGTATATAAGTATATATGTATATATA
>JBBIGA010000132.1:21272374-21285790 GCA_037576975.1 Alestes dentex | reverse complement strand
TATATATACAGAGAGAGAGAGAGAGAGAGAGAGAGAGAGAGAGAGAGTGCATTGCAACAGATTGGCTACAGTCCCAAAATGCCATTCTACACTGGACACATGTCTTTTGTCCATACCTGCCTGCCAGGTTTTTTTAATGCATTTAGTTCCCACCTGATATGATTATGCAACCTCTGCTTGGCCATTTACATGATGCCATGCCATGACGTGCATAGAGAAAAAAGGTATCTATGACATTTATGCCAGTTTCAATGCAATTATTATTCATTCGCTGAATATAGCACACTGTGAAAAAATAAAACACAAAATGTGGCCTGTGCATACATTTCATATCTCAAAGCCTTAATGTTTCTTGTGATGCAGCAGTTGATTTTGATGTACATTTTGAATCATTGTCTTGTTGTACTATCCAACCTATTGTCTCCTTCAGTCTCTTCACTGACAGCTGGGTTTTAGCCTCCAGCATACATTGTAGATGTTAACTACCATAGCAGATGGGCTATTAAAAGCACATGTTTTGACTTTCTCTTGGCGCCAAAGGGGAGAGATGAAAATCGAATCGATTCACACGTGTTGCGAAGTAGATAAAAACAACAACAACAAAGTAGTAATCCGAAAAATGATTTTTGTTTTATGGACAAGGCAATTGTCCTCAATAATGCATGACTATACAATTCTAATTCATGTGTAAATCCTCCACAATCCCTCACCCGGAGTCAAATGCATGTGCTTGAGGGGAAGCTTCCCCCAAGCTCGCGCCGCATGACTCCTTCCCTGGAGGCTGTTAGGGGGTGCTGGGAGAATATGCTGCTTTTCCTCTGACAGAGCCTTTAAAATATTCAGTGGGAGATCCAGCACATTCTCTCGCTCTCTCTCGCCCTCTGTCTCTCTCTCTCTCCCACTTCATTAATAATAGGCTGCTGGTGTCATCACTACAGCTCCCAGCATGGGGCTAATGCAGAGATGGTGCCGTCGCCAGGGGAGACGGCTCACCCTAGACACCGTGGAGCGCGTGCCCCCCTTCCTCTCCGTTACTGCCAGCCCACTGCATCTCCAGCACACTGCTGAGGGAGCCTAGTATCGTTCTGGATGAAGTCACAGGTCAAGTCAATTCCAAACATGAGCTCTGCTGGGAAATCACAGTGTGCTGGTGCTTAAAACTGGTCCAAAAAATATTAGTATTTCTGAAATGTTTCTACTCTGCAAAACTCTCTATTCCTTTCAGTCTCTCCATCTTGGTCTACCAACTGCCATGCTCTCACAAAGTCTTCTAACACACTCTAACACTTTTCTACATTCTTCTGTCACATTTTCAGCATATCACCAATACATGCTAGTGTCAAGACTTGACCCTTGAAAAATAAGATAGCATGAATGTATTGTCCTTAACAGGACACATGTTTAAACAAATAGTGAGTGTAGCATGTGCTGAAATTTTTTATGTAACCACCAAATTCTTTAACTTTTTGACAGTCATGTAAATTTCACATTCAGGGCCTCATGATTGTGTTCATATGACAATAATGATTGGTTAAGATGGTCAGTTAGCCCCAAAGCCCGAGGTTTGCATGTGTTTTAATAATAATGCTATTTTAAACAGTGAGTTGTTATTATTATTATTATTATTATTAATAGTTGTATTAGTAGTAGTAGTAGTAGCAGTAGTAGTAGAAGTAGTAGCAGCAGTAGCAGTAGCAGTAGTAGTACTAATAATAATAACAAAGCAAATTCCTCCAGGATCAGTGATATATATATCAGACTCTGTCCAAAAATTGGAATGATCTTATATTAGCATTATAAATGATTGAGTTTACACATTACCTTCATTTTTATATCTTTTTCTAAATGTATTCAGCACTGAAACAAAAATAGTTCCAGAGCAATCTTCCCTTAAAACAATAGTCAGTACCATGTAACTAACACACTGCCCCGTGTGTGTGTGTGTGTGTGTGTGTATGTATGTGTTTGTGGACTTGCATTCTCTCACTCAGCATTAGTATTATTGTTCAATGTCAATGTTTTTAATACTATTATTTAGTATTATTGTTATTGTTGTTCTTCTTTGGAGATTTTGACTGTGCGGAAAGGTTTTTGATTAGGTTTTGTGTCTCACTGTGTTCTTCATGTCATGAACAATCAAAAAAAGAGGGCCAAAAAAATCAGCATATAATTGTTAAAAATGATCTAATTTGACTGATAAATCAGCATTTGATGCATTTGCTGTATGCTAGAAAAGCATTTTACTGTAACACTTCACTGTAACTACAAAAAAGATCCCAGTTGTCTAATCCAGGTAGATTTGATATAAGCATATTGTGTATCAGCATAGATAGATGTACAGTAACCCCTCGCTTTCACGCAGATCAGCAGTCACTGTTTCAGTCCATCGTGATTTTAGAACCACCTGCCTCTGAACACAGCTGACTGTGACGTCCGGGCCTTGTGAGCCATGCGACGGTTACCAAGACAACCAGACACCAGACCGGAATGAAGCTTCGCTGCTCAGTGCCGCCCCAAACATAAACAACCAGCACAAGGACGAGGGGGCGTGGCCCAAACATAAACAACTAGCCGAGGACGAGGGGGCATGGCGCACGAGGACCGGACGTCATAGTCAGCTGAACTCAGAGGCAGGAGGTTTGAAGGTAGCCAATCCGAGAACGTTATTTATTTCTCCTTGCTGCTGATTGGCTGCTGCCCTTTAACGCAGCTGCAGTCCAGAATTTCCCCTGTGGAGCGTCTCGAGGGTTCTCGTGTTTTTCATTTTGTTCTTCCAAAAGCCGTGTATTTTTATAAATGTGAATTAAATTAATTTATTACTGTATTTACCCTGCTTATACCAAAGAAAACGACTGTGCATACCAAAGAAACACCTGTGCATGAATTACAGTACAGTCTATACGGGGGTAACATCGGTATTTACATTCTAGCACTGCAGGAGTTCAGTATAAACTGTACAGTACGAATACGGGTTTACCTTTACATTTTCTTTAAGGCTAATAAGTTTAAATTGAAATTAAACTGTTTTGGGAGCATATTTGGGGCATATTTAGGGTTTACACTATAAAAATAGGCATTTTTTAACCACATCACAACAACGCGGATTTTCACTATACGTGGGTGCTCTTGGAATGTAACCCCCGCGAACGGGGGGTTACTGTATATGGGATTCTCCTGTCATCCCTAACTATTTCTATCAAAGTCAATTTTATCATCATTATTTGATCACTGCAGGCTGGTTGAATTAGTAATGAATTTTACAAAATACACCAAAAATGTCATTAAGCACAGGCCAGTGAAGACATGATGGTGGATTTTATTTATTTATGTGTGTATGTACGTATGTATGTATTTATGTATTAAATGTATGTATTATATGTGTATTATATGTGTGTATGGATGTATGTATAAATGTGTGCATATATGTATGTATGTGTACTATTATTATTATTATTATTATTATTATTATTATTATTATTATTATTATTATTCCTGGTTGTTGTTTGTATACCTGGTCCTCCCCACAGCTTTCTTTAGTTGCTCACCAAAGCGAAAACTTGCTGCCACACTTTTCCTAATTAGTCAGGTACAGATAAATTAGGCACAAGAGTCATTCGGAATATGCGTTATGAACACCTGCGTCTTGTTCATGTGCAACAGTTCATTAGAAATTCAGATTGCAAGATTAGTATAGCTCTTCTGAATTAATTTCCCAAATAGGCCTGGTTCTATATTAATCCCTCACAACCTGCCTTTTGAAATCTTCCCGTCAATCTTCCCCTTCCATTTCAGTCGCATTTCTGCTAGCTTGGCGATAGATGAGGTGAGACTGTAAGCTCTGCAAATTGTGTACATGCACCCATCAAGAAAATACATAATGGATGACTGCCGAAATCAGCCGGGTACAGTTGAGCTGCTGTGCAGATTAACATGGTAATACATGTGTGCATCTGGTTCCATGTCTAAGTATCTGAATGTGCTTGAGACAGTGCGATGTCGAGTGTAACATACTCAACCATCCACATAACAAACACCCCCCTGCCCCCCAACTTAACCCCCACTAGGCCCTCCGTGGTGATTATGCCTTACATGTTTAATTATTTCTAGTTCGCAGCACATTGAATCAGGCGGAAAAGAGCACATTCCTAACCGTCAGTCAACACCACAGTGGTTGTTAGTCAAGGAGAGGATTTTGCTTTTCATTTCAATTAGTTGTAAAGATACTTTTGCAGTAATGCAGCACTGGCAGTGTCTTCTCAAAAGGTAGTTTGACTATGTTCACTAAGACAGCGATAAAATTGCACCCAGCCTCACTCTAACACTCCAGCAACTGCTAATGTTCCCTCTCAATCAGTGGAAACTGATTACCCACTAACTTCTTCTGACATGCCATAATTACCGTTAGCCCCATTAAGAAAAGCCAGGCACAGATCCATAATGGACAGCCGTCGGGACCGCTCCCACTGCGCAAGGGGTCTGCATAGAGCAGGATAAGTAGGGGGCTTTTGGAGGATTGCTGCCTTAATTGCAGGACACATCAGTCAGGCCTATTTTTGGTTGGTGGAGGTGTCATCGGCTAATTCATAGCTTAAGCACCGGCGATTAGTAGATGACAGGAAGACTATCTTTGTTCTTTTTATCATATCTGGGTACGATCATTTGACGATACTAACTTTACTGTGCATCCGCATTGTTAACTCGGTTAAATATGGCTGGTTTCGGAATGTTTGTCTCATTCAGTATATAGCGCTCTAGTCTGGGAGTGTGACCAAAGATACCTCTGAAACCCAGACAAATCTGTACCAACTGGAAAGGACAAGGGAACAACATCCAAATGTTAGAGATCAGGGCTCTTTTCTATGTGGATGTTTGGCCATTTATTTCTTAATAATTAATCTCTGATTAGATGCCTGGACAGGCCGATTGCTTATTGAATTCACAGCAGTGGAAAGCTGATTCAAGCTTGGATTACTTCCCAGTATTTTAGATGCATTTAATTAAAGATAATGAAAAGAATGAAACTTTAGGAACTTTCTGCTCTTAGCCTTGCCAGTCAGTGTACAACCTGCCCCACACTGACTCTACACTGTCCATACCTACAGTGCAGGTTTTTCAACTTGTGTCAAACAGCATGAGTAAATTACAAATTATGTAAATAAAAAAACAGGATGTCACAGGAAAGGATTTAATTTTGGTGATTCATATTCATATTGTTTGCTTGGAAACACAAGAAACAAAATCGTCAGTTATAATGTGTTACTTTCAGGTACTTGCAGTGGAGGGTGTTCAAGCACCTGCTCCTTTGGCCATAGGGCCCTTTCAGGCAAGGCTAGTGCTTTATTTGGTTTCATTTCATTAACCTCCCCAAAAACTATTTATTTTTAAAATACTACGCACATCCACCCTCATCCACTGTCATAAATTTTTTGTCACTCTCCAATCACAGTGTGAACATATTTTTTCCTGTCATCTGTAATACTTTTATAGTGCTGTTTCTCTTTCTTTTGGGGACATCACTGTATGACTACACCAACATTTTCATGACTGGGAGATTCTCAAAATTTAAAAAACACAAAGTTTATTTTTCTCTTCAGTGGATGATATGATGAATGTTATTTTGTTGAGATAACTTTGAGAACAGTAAAGTATTTTGTCATTGGTTTTGCTTCAAGCCTAGAAAAACAGCAACGCACCACTTCTGCCTTCCCAATCAAGGATTTGGCAAAGCGCTCACATACAGATGCTCATGTTTCAACTGATGACACACTCAGGGATATCCTTTTTTTTAAACTTAATGTATCATGTAAGCCCCATGATATTCTGAGCCTTAAATTTTAAGACAATTTGCAGGCTACCAGGTGTAATAATATCAGTTAGAATAAGGGACAAAGTGTGTTTTGTATATGAGTCAGAATGCAGAAGCAGTTGATCATACATGCTATCATGCTATTGGTCTTAAACTGTTACTGGGAATTTCATGGCACATGTATATGTTGGCTGTACTTTATGTTGCCTTTTGCTGTGAATTGTTGTACTGTTGCTCTTGTGGGTTTTTTTGCACTGTTTCTGGCCGTCCTGTCCTGCCAACACATTTATGTAGTCTTGTGATGTTCTGTTTTCGTTCTTTGTGTTGCACCATAGTCATGGAGGAATGTAGTTTCATTTTAAAGTGTACTGTGTACCAAGTGACTTGACGTGCACTGGTTCATCCCGATAAAAATGCCGCAATGATTAGTTGTTGCATGCACTGCTGCTCCTTCGTGAAAAAATCGCATATTTTACATCAGAGAAAGCAAAAACTAAAAGTTAGCATGAGAAAAGACATGGCACAATATCTATGTGAACTGTGTGATTCTCATGCACAGCGCAGGAGAGTTGGCCAAATGTTGACAGCATTTTATTGAATTGCTGTCCCTTACACATGCACACACACACAAGGACACGACATAGAACAACTTAGCTGGCCCGGTAAGAGTTTTTCACTCCAATCCCTCTTTACCCAGGAAGCCTCGTAGCTGCGGTTTCAGGGTCGCTCAGGCAGTCAGCCTGGAGAGCTTTGTAGTTGCAATATAAAGTCGCTCAGTCTTGCAGCTCTGGTTTAGCATAGCCGTGAAAATAGCTTGATTGGCCCACCCACAACTTCTAAGCAAGTTTCCGTCAAACCAAATCTCATAAACACTTTAAACCAGCTTCTGCTCTTTACGGTGCATCGAGTGCACACCTTTAACAGGGTAAAGTGATAAGGAGACCCCTTTTGTTCCTCATTATATTGTTCAACACAGTTTTTTTTTCTGTTAGTGACTGTTGGAATAGCCTGTTAGTGTTCCAGGCTTGCCAAGGAAACAACAGGAACAGCGCCAAAGCTCCATTCCATCCTGCAGCATCCTATACATGCTATACCAGGACAGAACCCATCTGCAGCCTTTCAGCATGGTTGGCGCAAACCAGTGTGCTTTTGGTTGCCATTCTTATTGCACCCTACCAACCCCAACCAAGATCCGCCCAGGCCCTGTGAAGTCAATTTGATACCAGCTGCTTGAAAGCCAGTCGAATTTCCATATTTATGCCCATCTAAATGAGGAGGAAACAAAAAGGAGTTAAGAGACATTTCCAAACATGACTGTGACGTCTTTCAGTAAAGGTCCACAAGCATAATCTTGCCCTTTAGAGGAGTGATGTTAGCAGTTAATGTTCATGAACGTCCCACCATGCATCACTGAAAAGACTGAAACCTTTACAGTTCATCGAAGAAGAACTTTGAAACAGTTCTCGCATATCTCTTCCTCCTCTGCTTTGGTGGACATGGGATTGGTGCCATGATTCATCACAGAATAAAACGACAAACAGAGAGCATTTTGCCGTAGCGTGGCAGGCCAAAACGGGAGGCTTCTTAGCTCAGCGTGCAGACAGTAGCTAATTTATCTGTCACAATGGAGGCATATGCCGCAATTAGAGTCATTTTCTCTCACACATATTGTTCCAGGTCGCTCTGAGTAGTCCCCGTGCTTTGTATGGTGACTGCTCCCAGACAATGGCACACATTTGGACCATTATGGCTTCCCTTAAAGTTACTCTGAATTGAATCCCTTTTGCAAAGTCTCTTACGTGAGTCGACTGCAAGAACATCGGGGTCAAAGGTAACATTTGTCGCCCTGCTTTATGGAACGATGAACCTGTAAGGATTGTCCTATTTTTTGGGCCCAAAAACTTTTGAGAAGAAAACAAGCACTCAGTTAATCAAAGAGAACGTTCTTTTAGTAGCAGCATCGTCTTCTATTTAACGCTAATGAAAAACCAAATGTCAACGTAATTTTTTTCTGTTTCCCTCTCTGAGTTTCTATCTCAGGTCTCTCTTTCACTCGTTCCCTCTCCTTACATCTGTTACAGCGTCTTTCAGCGGCGTCCGTGCTTTATTTCTCCAGGACATAAGAGATGGCAACCTTCTCGAGCCATAATGAGCTTTTTGAGTAAGAGGGAAACGCTGCCCAAGGACCGAAAAACATGCAATCCAAGACGTGCAATTTCTCGCATGCTTTACCGACACGGCTGCCTGCCCATGGAGGCAGAGGGAAAAATGTCACCCAGTGGCGGCCTTGCTTCCAAAGCCAGGAAGCCAGGACAGCGAGGATGTGCTATTAGGCGAGTCCCTCATACATCTGTGCGTATTGTTATTCAGTATGAGATGGCCACGCTGGAGCCATTTTCCCCTGACATGCCATCATTACTGAGCCAGAGTAGGACAGTTGCACTAGCCATGCATGTGATGAGCCTGGATGGGTTGAAATGCTAGGCAATATCATTTATTCCAGCTTAGTTTTTGTGGTACTTGTGGACTACAAAAACATGGTTATGTCCAAGTGTTCATCCAATGTTTCCCATGAAATCGGGGGTACTGATAGTTTTTTTCGCTTGTTGGCAGTAACTGCCTCTACTCTTCTGGGAAGCCTTTACACTAAGGGCCCAAAGCCCTTTTCGTCAGTTTAGGGCCAAATTGGTTGGATATGTACAAAACTGGCTGTGTACATGATGAAATGCAAAATGTATGCAAAATGTGCTTTCTCATGCCTGTGCCTCCAGTGCAGTGTTGCACAAAATGTGGGAGCATTGTGCAAAAAGTGGGTGGAGAAAGTGTGACTTGTTACAAATTTCACTCAGTTTACTAAAATTTGAGCAGCAGGTTGGTTTTCTGTCAATTTTTCCTCTCCCTTTAAATAGCAGGTCTAAATTTGTATTAGGGTCTCATGCACTGGTGACAGAACCAAAGCACCAAAGTGAAGTATAAACTCTCGGGATAAGATGTTCATGAGTGAGAAGGCGCTTCACAAAATAGACTGTGATGCAGCTACAGTTTGTGCATGCTGTCCCTGTAATGTTTCTCAAGCTCCGTTTATTTACCCAGAGTTGAATCATTCCCCTAGAGAATGCATTGGTGGAAAAGAATTGAATTTGTTAAAACCTTTATCTCTTCGTCCTTGAGTTTTGTCTCGACTTGTTGTGTGTTTGAACACTCTGCCTCTGTTAAAGTGCACAGTTAGTGGGAGGGGCTACAGAAGAGCTACGGTCAGTGCTGTGAGGATTTAAACGCATGCAGCCACATGCATTAGTGAGGGCAGGCTGGATGTTTAGTCTGGGTTAACAAATGCAATTCTTGACTTCCCAAACTTATGGCAGCACTTTTCTAGGTAGAATATAGATGTTTTGCAGATGACTGCCTGTATCTGAAATGAGTGCACTGCTGAACTCAGTAATTAGAAACAGTGTCTGGATACTTTTGGATATGTAATGTACATTTGGATTGAATTTTATCAACCTTCCTAGCATTTACTAAAACAACTGATTAGCCTGTATCTGATCACAGTGTTCTTCACGACAGTTTAAAGATCACACCGAATTTATTGGCTCTATGTGACTCGGAAAACATTTTTCATGCTTTTTTTTAACCTGTTTTCTTTTTGCACAAGCAATGTCCTTTTTTCCTTCTCCTGCCTCTCATTTCATTTCTTAGGACCTCTTTTTTCAAACATGCCACTTATTCCATTTCTTCTTTCTCTCTCTCTCTCTGTTTCTCTCTCTCTCTCTGTCTCTCTCTCTCTCTCTCTCTCTCTCTCTCTCATTCTCTCTCTGCCTCCCTGTTCAGTGAAAGTGGAAAGCTCATTATTTTCATCCTCGCTTCATTACAGGCTAAAGATGGGCTGTCATCAGTGGTGAGTGACAAGCATTAGGGTTTTCAGCCTCAGTTACTTGTGTCTTAGTGTCTGTGTGTTGGTGCATGAGTGTTGGTGCGAACATGTAATGGGTGTGCGGTTTATTAAGACTGCTCTCGTGAAACTGGAAGGAAACTTGCTTATTCTGCGATAGATTTGTTTTTTATTCTCCAAGGTGCTTGAGGAATATCTTAACTGGCGATTCTTGCCATTTGGGTCACTTTTTTGATTCATTCCTATCTGCTGTTTGAATGTTTACCCACCTTCCCCTGGTCTTTGGCTATAAAGAGCAGTGATGTGTTGCCAATGAGGCGTGTGTGTGTGTGCGTGTGTGTGTGTGTGTGTGAGAGAGAGAGAAAGAGAGAGAAAGAAGCGCGAGGCCACTCTGAAGAGAATTATCACAGGCCTTCTCAAAGGTTACACTTTTAATTACTTTTCCTCAGAAATGTATCCTTTAGAATGATAGCTGGATTATCAGGGGATCAAAGTGCACTGGCAACTGCTCCTAGTACAGTGAAGACCAATGAAATTGGAAAAAGGAAAGGTAGGAAACTGGCAGAATTCACTCTTACGGTCGGAACTTAGTTCCTCATAAGTTTGGGCAGGGAAAAAAAAGCAGAAACAGAAGAATAGCTGAATATTCTACCAAGAGTTTCACCTGCCATAGAACGCATAAGATATGTCAATGACTGACATGCGTTCTCTCTCTCTCTCTCATTCTTTTTCTTTCCTTCCATCTCTGTTTCTCTCTTGCTCTCTCCTCTGTCTTTTCATTTCTTTCTCTTCACTCTCTCTCTCATATGCAGACTCCGTGTCTCTGTCTTTTCTCATTGTTATTTCACTTTCACACACTGTCTAGCATTCTTTCTTTTTCTGTATCTATGTATCTTTCTCACTCTCTATTCCTGTCCCTCTTTGACACACACTGTTTCTCTCAGTGCTCTCTCTCTCTCTTTCTCTCACCTCACTCTTACTCTTTTTCTCACTGTCTCTGCATTCTGCTTCTCTCTTTTTCTCCCTTTCTTTTTCTCATATTCTATCCCTGTATTCACTTTTGTCTTTGTCTATCTCTCTCTCTCTCTCTCTCTCTCTCTCTCTCTCTCTCTCTCTCTCTCTCTCTCGGGACATTATTTCACATTTCACCTCAAGGGGGCAGTGTGACGGCCTGTGGATTCTGAACGGTGCCGTGTGTGTTCAGCCTGAACCTCAGTGTCCACACACTCTCAAAATATTACAAGACTTCTGGAACCAGAGGAGACGTCTTCTAATAAGGCAAACTCTCACCTTTTCCACCCTTTGCTGCACTTCTAGACATAAGAAGGAAAGACTGGCTTTAACTGGGGGAGGTGGTAATGCTAAGCTGGGCCTGACTAGCAGGACAGAAGCAGCAGTGGCGTGTTAACAGGCTCCGGCAGAACACCTCCACCTGTCTGTCAGCCCGGGATACAGACAGACGAGCACATACAGTCTCTAAAGGCCAACATCAGAGAGTACAAGGCAATATGCACCTTTCGCATCTGCTATCTGCTTCCACTTGCTTACTGAGATTCGCTCCAGGTGAAGGGCCGCAGGTGAGCCAGGAAAGGAGTAAAGTGAGTGGGATGAGAGAGGCAGATAAACAGAGAGACAGAGAGAGAGGCCAGTATCCTAGGTTGAGGGAGGTTCACATGTCATTACCCACTCCAGTGCTTAACATGTTAAATGAGCAACACTGAGATACTGATTACATGTTTTCAGGATGTAACTATGTCTTTGAAGCCCAGCTCTTCTCTCACACTCTGATGATTCAGACGATTGTTGTGGCGCTCCAGGCAGCCTGGGGAGAGCGGAGAATTCGCAGCTTCTTCCATTTTTCTTCCCCCCTGTTCGAGAGTCTTCGCTCAGTGGCCTATCGTACTCTGAGTGCATTGCTGCATGAAGTGCGTAGATGCGTGATCATGCTTCAGCGTGGGTAAGTGCTTTAATGTGCAGACGTTTCTGCATGAAATCTATGCGCGAGCCTGTGAGGAGTGTATAATCAGCTGCTGCTTGACCTTGGGTACCACCATTTACCCACCAGCAACTTCTCCCACCGGCTGTGGTTACAAGTGTAACCTTGTGCTGGTGAAGGTCGGGCACACTCGGGCGCTCTCCGCAGCGAGAGCACACACATGTTCCATTTTCTGTCTCTGTCTCGCTCTCTCTCCCCCACACACACACACACTCACACACTTGTGGGATATCTTAGAAAGGAGGCAATCAGTGCAGTGGACGTGGAGAAAGAGGAATTCTGATGAGCTTTCATCGGATCTCCATCTGTGGCTCTCTCGCTACCTATTTTATCTGTCAGCTTTTCTTCCTTTCTTACTCCGCTCTTTTCTGTCTATCAGTCATTCGCTTCCTCCCTCGCTCTAACCCGTCTGAGTGCTCTTCTATTGTCCTTAATTTCTATTGAGGTGCTCTCTCACTCTCTTTTTCTCCCTATCGCCTTATCTCTCTCACCCATTTCTCTGTATCTCTAATTCTCTCTCTCCCAGTCTATCTTTCACTCTCCATTTCTCCTTATCTCTATTACGTATCTCTCCCTCCCCATCTCTCTCTCTTTCCCTCTCCCCATCTCTCTCATTTGTCTCTCTCTCTCTGTCCTGCTTTCTTTCTTCTTCTCTCTCCCGATCTCTTTTTCTCTGTCCCCATTTTTCTTTCTTCTCTCTCTCTCTCTCTCTCTCTCTTTTCTCCCTCTATCTCTCGTTCTCTTGCTCTCTCTCACTCTCTCTTTCTTTCAGTGCCAGCAGACAGGAGCCTCCATCAGACTCTTTTAGTGTGGGCGCTGTGTGAAAAGCAAAGATGGCACCTCTGGTGTAACAATAGGAGCTGGTCAGAAGATGAGTTAGCGGCTAGGGGAATTCAATTAGAGCCCACTGAGGTCTCCGCCATTCACTTTCTACTTATAGAGCTGCTTACAAAGTCCTCCTGCGCACCCAGATAAAGCCGCAGGCCACTGCCTTTTGTTAGACCTCCATCAGAAGATCTCCCAGAGCCAGAACACCCCAAGGCCCCCCCCTTCACCCCACAGCCACCTGTCCTCCGGCACAAGAGACTAGGGCTCAAATGAAAGATCGCCATTCTCCTCCAGAGTTTTGTCTCAAAATAACAATTTCTATCGTCCTCCCTCCCCCCACCATTCCCTGACACCCGTCTGTAAATTTCATTACGGCCTCCTCTAGTACATTACCCATCCAGCAAATCAAATTGCCATTCTCCAGAGGGAGAACTGGGGTTAAATGAGCCTTTCAGGAGACTTGGACCTAGCTTGGCTCTTATTAGCTCTGCCAGGCAGCACACTTCTTCTCCTTGGCATGCCCTCTGGGCTCAGAAACTCTTCCCCCCCACATCCCTCCAGCACAGCGATTACTCTGCCTCTTCGAGCATCTCCAAGAACGCCGCTGTAGCACAGCCCTCTGTCACAATATGAGAGACAGCAAGAAACAGATGAAGAGAAAGACAAGCACTTTAAAATATCTTTCTGCTATAGCACAAATTAGGTAAGTTCAAATCTTTAGTATTTGAATGTTTATTGTGTGCCAGGATGGTGCCATTGGGACCAAAAACTGCGATCTTGCAGTGTCTCTCAGTGTGTGTGTGTGTGTATGTGTGTGTGTGAGAGAGAGAGAGAGAGAGAGAGAGAGAGAGAGAGAAAGAGAGACAGAGAGACAGAGAGAGAGAGAGAGAGAGA
>JBBIGA010000132.1:21257753-21272274 GCA_037576975.1 Alestes dentex | reverse complement strand
TTACAGTATTAAAATAAACTCTTAAAGTGTTAATTCGATTTAACACTCCAAATTTTACACTATTGATTTTACTGTGTAGTCAAATCCTTTACATTCATTTACAAATGCTCCCAATTTCATAACCTGGCAGTGACCAATTCATAGCCTGGCAGTGACAAATCAGTATGGTGTGTGTATGTACATACACGTGTGTACACTTTTTTCATTCACAATTAAATGAAGAGTCTATGTGATTGTCACGAATCAGTTATGGCATAACTACCTTACATACACTCCAAACATTACATACACCACAGAGGTATTTATCACAGCCTTGCCATAAAATTGACAGCATTCGTAAATGTTTAACGATATATGAATTTGTATATGATTAAACTGTACAGTACTGAAAGGTATCAAGTCATAGCAAACCTTATTAGACAGCATCTGATTATGCAAGATTAGGCTGGAGCACAAATGACATTACCAGGGAATAGACAGCATATTACAAATGCCTGGTGAGGATCTGTGGGTGTCATACCCATGCAAAGCTCCTCTATTGCAAGTGTGTAATGATTTAACAGGTTTTTGCTTCTTTTCTGAATACAGGGCTGTCCATGCATGGACAGATTCTGCAGAGTGAAGAATTCAGCATTATTAACGTTATTGTATATAAAATGAAGTAACAAAATAAAGCAACACTATTTGAACACAGCAGCGTTAGTGCTTTCTGCGTATCACTTCAGGCCGCAAACAGTTCGGAAAAACCAAAATCCGTCCCCCATGAGGACATTCTGTATTTTCACACAAGTAACCAAGTATGAACTGCTTCCTTTTGAGGCCGAACTCAAACATGGAAATGTTAACAATCGCATTGAACTATTATTAATAGAGAAAAAGTACAGATGTGACAGAACTAAACAGGGAAAAAGGAAACCAGCCAAAAGAATAATAAAACAACCACAAGCTTGACTTTCTGCAGACTGTGATATTTACTTTGGAGAGGACACTCGCTCGAGTTAAAAATACATCTTACCTGACATTTCTTCCGACCACAGCGATCCGTGACAACATGTTAGAGGGTGAGTGCTGACATGGTAGGTGGTTAAATAGCTTTGATGGCTGAGCGGAGCAGTGGGCTAGAGGTTGTCTTTGGACATTACATCCACTAGAATTTCATGTTAGCGGGTTCCTCCTTTTAAAATAGCAGGCATTTTGGATTTAGCTGGTTGGCTTTAGTGGATTCTTTCCTCTCCATCGCTCCCCATTTTACTGTCTCCATCCCTCTAAAAGGAATGGTTAGGGGTTTTCCGAGCCACTGTATATTTTCAGCAACTGTAGCATACAGTCAGTCACAGTGAACAATAGTCCCAACACTTTTCCCGTTTATTAGATAATAAAACTGACTTGAAGCACATTGCAGCTACATTGGTAACATACTACCCCATATTCTTTCCTCTGGAAAACTACTCGCACCTCTGGAAAAATGAATTATACTGATCTCGGCATAATTTATACATACACTGACTGAAGAATTCATGAAAGATTTTATGTTTCGCAAACATTCAGTGCTGTTTGAAAGTATCACAAGTGAAAATTTGTGTTTGAAATGTAACAATAACTTATATAATGCAGATTAATACTTACAGTGCATTTTACTCTTAGAGTTTATTCCATATTTTGGGCATTTAGAGTTATTATCTACTGTAATTTATATGTCTCGAGATTTGATCAGCACTAGGAAGTATTCTGAATTTTATGCTATAGGAACAGCATGCTGAAAGTTTTTATCTGAAACTAAAATGTTTTATATTGTTGAAAACATCCACACCTTTCAGCATGAGTACATAAATACTTACTGTCAGAATACTAAAGGATCCCACTGGCTTATGTTGTGTTTTTTATATCTGAGTGTTGTGCTCTTTTCTAAGCACATGAAAAAAATCAACTGCATGCAATGTGTGCTGCAAGTAAAATAAAAATAATAATATTATGATTATTAATTAATATTATGTTAAATATGCTGTGATGTCAAAACTAAATCACATATGTCACATTTATTGGCAACCTAAGAAATTTGAATTAAAGTTACGTAACGAATGATCCTTTTCATATTTTGCAAATTTACAGTTGGTCTTAAGTATTTCCTTTTTTTAAGCCGTCATGACTTTTTGTTTCATTTGGATACAAAAGTGAGGTGACACCAGGCCCATCCATAACCACTGAACAGATTACAGTGCAAAACGGCAAAAATGTGTTTAACGGAAAATAGCTGCTTGGCTTAAAATGTACTTATCAACAGTTAAGGCAACCATTAAGAAATTTAAGAGATTCAAAGCTACCATGAACCAGTCTGAAAGAGGATGCAAGGCTATTTTGTCACAGTGTGGAGGATGGTCTCCAAAGACCACAGTTTCAGAATTACAGTAGCATCTTGGTAGCATCTTGAGATCACCGTGTCTCCAAATCGACCACAAGATGTTATGTCCATGCCACCAAACTGTTTGGAAAGTTTACCAGAAAGAAGTCTTCCCTGTCTTTTTACCACAAGCAGTATCCTCACCAAAATATAAATAGGTTAAAAAAAAATACACCTTTTGGTGAAACAATTAGAAAAATCTAAACTTTAACTGAAATAAATTTATTCACAAAAAAAAAAACAAATCCCTCGTCAAGAAATACTGTTATCCATGAATATGTCCAAATCAACATAAAAATGGCTTGCTGACCACAGAACCAAGCTTCTGCCATGGCCATCTTAGTCCCCTGATCTGATCCCTGTTAAAAATCTGTGGGGTGAGCGAAGAGGAAAGAGCACAAGAGCGGTATTAAATGCAGGGGTGGCACTGATTGCAGCATGTGTGTTTTTTTGGTGAAAATAAAACACAATTACATAATTATATTTAATTGGATTATAGAATTATATACTAAATTATAAATGACATATTACACACACACACATATATATATACACACACACACACTTATATTTACATTTACAGCGTTTAGCAGATGCATTTATCCAAAGCGACTTCCATTCTCTAACTACAGGGGGCAGTCTCCCTGGAGCAACTTGGAGTTAAGGGTCTTGCTCAGGGACCCAGTGGTGGGATGCTGACAGTAGGATTTGAACCCATGATCTCTTGGTCCAGAGACAAGTATCCAACCCACCTATCCTACCCACTAGGCCACCATATATATATATATATTTAAAGTGATAGAAATATCCAGTCTCTCATTTCTCTTTTGATATTAAAGGGAAGTCATCCAACCTGATGTAGTGTATGTAGTGGTCCAGGGACAGGAGCGTTGAAATTTTTGAGAAAAGGTAATGATAGTCTGGAAAGCCATCCTACAGGATAGCATTCGCTGGTGCTCGGGAGTGATTTCGTCTTGAATAATGCATGATTAAAAAAATGAAACTTTGAATGAATCTAATTTAAATTTAAATGTGCTGCATGAAGAGTTTCATGAAGAGACCAAGAGGCTGTAGACAGCTGCAGAGTGGTGAGCACATACACACCCTAGCAGAGACTTGAGGATGAAGCTTAAAGGAATGTGATTCTAGCATAACAGTGTTCATGTTCACATTTGTATATTCACTATATTAAGCATATGGTTAGACAGATAGATAGATAGATTGATAGATAAACTGACAGATGGACAGACAGATAGATAAATAGATAGATAGATAGACAGACAGACAAACAGAGACAGACAGAGAGACAGACAGACAAATAGATAGATAGCTAGATAGATAGATGTGGTTTAGTTTGTGTTTGATGTGCTATTCTGCTCTGCGATTTTTAACATTTTGAGAAATGTGGCACAATTTCTCACTGGAAGTCTCATCACTGTCATTGCTTATGTCAGCCTTAATGTACAGTAACAGAAAACCCTTTTAATTGTAAGCTATGAGGTGATGTTGGAAATGGTAATGTGAAAATGAATTATGACCGTTTCAGATACATAAAGCCACATGAACGTGAGTCTCATGAAAATTGTAGAGCAAAAAAAAATGTAGGAAATGGGCAATTTAAACTAATCAGTCACAAAGAAAATGAGGTGGATGAAAGCTTATTTGTATTTCCTTGATTGTGAATGAGTGGAGCAGGTAGGCCTATCAGTTATGTTGAGTGGATCTGTTTTCATGCAGTAGAATGGGTAGAATGGTAAATTCACACAATGACCATATGTGCAGTAAAATGATGGTTTATAATGGGCTAGTAAAAGTTCATAAGCTAAGGCCATCCCAGAGTACAAATGAGAACCTTCAAGGAAGATCAGATCTCAGCAAAAGAAACCTGGAAAACCCGTGTTCTTGGCTGTAATGTGAGTGGAGCATGTATCACTTTTGTGACCCCTGCCCCTCACCGCGTCCTTCACTGTGATTGCTTATGGTGCAAATAACAATGTCACATCATGATCCACTCAATCTCTCCATCCCTCCTGCCTCTGACCCTCTATTTGCATCCTCTAAATATCTAGGCTTCTGTCCAGGCACTGTGTGAAAGGCCAGGCAGGATTAAGGTTTCAGTGTCTTTGGACAGCCTCTCCAGGACACCCATCCATAAGAGCTAAATCCCCATCTGGGGGAAAGTCAAGGAGGAATGAGCAGCTAGTAAGCCCTCATCAGTCTCACCTCATACCTCCATCCTACTCCCTCCATTCCTCAGCAGATCAAGAGCCCTGACACGTAATAGCGATGTAAATGCCTCATTGTCCATGTTCCAGCACGGAGAGTGACATTAGCCAAATGGAATGGAGCTATGCTAGGAAATGAAACTCATCTGCTGGCATTTGTGTTGGTTTGGGGGGAGAGGAGAAGGAATGGTACTGGGATGAACTTTTGATGGAACGTATCTGATGTCCTTGGGATTTAGAGAGCTGGAGGTGGAAGCATTTTAGATTAACTGAGCATGAAGGATTTAGGTTGTCAATGAGTCAAGACACTGCATGACTATGCAAATAGACAAAAGGCATCATGTTATGGCTTGATAACTGCGCATAAAACAGAAATAGAGGATTTTTCAGTCATTTGGAGGAATAGTTTGGGGAAAAATACAATTTTTTCCAGATACAGTTAAGCAGCTAAGGCATGTTTGGTGACACTCAGGCATGGGTACCGGAACCATTATAGCAGGGGGGACGTGCCCCCCCACTATTCAAAATCATTCATTTCACCCCCCCCAAACCTTGGACAATGGACAAACGTCCCCCCCTTTCAGTGCCCATCGACCCAGGGTTGGCATGTTCATATATATGAACTAGGCACTTTAGAAATGCTGCCACCCCCGCAAATTTAGATTGGTGCCTCCAGTGCCATGCCGCTATAGTAGTGTAAATCTGACAATGCCCAGCAATATTTGATGCCTAAAGCCGGGGTTGTCAAAATTCTAGGGCAACAAAATGTCACGCGCCAACACCATATAACTGTAAAATAGTAGACAAAAGTACACAGCGTTTTTGAAACAATAGTAACAGCCATGAGGCCTGAAGTCTGTATGTCATACCTGCAAAGCAGAACGAAACAACTAGACTTGAAAAACCACACACGCTTTGGCTGATGAACCGCCCATACGACGTGGGAAACACTGACTGGCTGAAATATTCCTACAATATCCATGGCAAGTGATTTGAAGTGTACTGGTGTACTGGTGCAAAATCCCGCATCCATCATCTGTAAAAAGTCAACTAAGCTGCTCGTCAGTTCATATATTGGTCCTTGATGGTGGCTGTCCATACTTTGCTCACACTATTGGAAGATTACATTTTCATATCCCTCCTTCCTGTTTTATTCATCTGTGTGCGAGACAGGGGACAGTAGGAGATTGCTTTTTGTGTGATGAGACACTGGAGCCAGTGCATCTTCTGCTTTTTCAGCAAAAAAGTGTTTGTTTTCATTTTTTTAGTTTTGATCTGTGAAATGCAAATCAACAACTGAAGCTTAAACAAACCAGTAAGTGTGCTAGGGATTGTATCAGCGAGGCTGTGTTTGCTCTGATATAGGCCATAAAGCAATTGTTGCTGGGGTGCCAGAGGTCAATTGGAAATCCAAATGGGGAATTTAAATTGAGTCCCTGATCAATAAAGACCGTTCTAAATGCTGTTCGGATTGAACAAATTAGAAGCGGCAGTCTTCATAGGTAGCATCCTCTACCTATTAAGCCGAACGTGAAAAATGTCACATCTTCTGTAATTTCAGCGGCTCTGAAAAAAAAAAAAGAATTGGAGCCGAAAACCGTCCTGAATTGAGCTTTGAAACAGAGGATTATTCTTTTGACTTAATAACAGTGCAGAGAGTAGACATCCAGGGCTCCTCATTAATTTGCAAAGCAGCAGGTCTTGCTTGTGCACTATGCCTCATTTCTGATTGTAGGGGGCATAATGACAAAATCAACAGGAGATTACCCTATTAAGCAACGCAGTTTGGCTTAATAGCGGAGAGTCTGATTTGCTCTGAGCCGCGCAGAATCACCGGGACATGTCCTCCCTTGATTCTGCTCATTCGGCAAAGAAACACCATTTCAGTGAGAGCTCTTAACGCCGAGGAATGGAAATGTGTCTAATTAAAAGCAAAGTCATTATCAAGATACATCAATTCCACATCATAGTTCACAACCTGATAAACAACTGATTACTAAAATGTTGTTTTCCTGAGGTTTAATAAGGTTAGAACAGAAATTCCCCCATTATACTATCATAAATGCAATGGATTTTATTCAGAATGTCACACACTGCTGCATTATATCCGATGCTACAAGACTGATTGTGTAATGAAATCTGGAGTTGGTTAATTACAGAAGAAATCCAAGAAAAGCTCAGAAAAAGGCATTGTGACATTATTTATTATGAGAAGGATTAAATATTGTCATACTGCTGAGTCCCATATAGAGCAATATTTTGTATGTGTGTTTTAGAGGTCAATCCAACCCACCTGGTACAAAATTTGAAACCCAAATCTAAACCGCAGTCATTAACACAGATAATTATCAGACACATGATTTTACATACCCTTACTTATTACGTGCCTAAAATGTGACTGAAAATGATTAAACTATACACCTTTAATACTCACAGTGTTCATTATCAGTATATTACTGTGGACTTGTTAATGTACCTGGAAGAGAACAACATCCACTCCCCAGGTGTTAGTCTCCTGTGCTATAGACACTTGCACACACTTTGCTTAGCACACTTTTCCATCGATGCATCCATGGTAGTGATGCACTTGCAGGTTCAGGTCAGTTTATTCGAAAATGTCATGGGTCTGCAGGACACGTCATTATGGGTCACGCAGGTGTGGGTCATTACAAACGCTGACCCATGTATCACAAATTCATGGTTTCACAGAGTGACACAGGGGAAGCAGAGAGCACAAGGGTGTGCATCTGTGTGTGTGTGTGTGTGTGTGTGTGTGTGTGTGTGTGTGTATGTGTGAGAGAGAGAGAGAGAGAGAGAGAGAATGTGAGAGAGAATGTGAGAGAGAATGTGAGAGAGAATGTGAGAGAGAATGTGTGAAACTGAGTGAAATCTCTTAGATAATCATTCATTAGAAAAGAAACCCATCTTGACCAGGGTCTGATGACGTACATGAAAAATTGCCCTGGAACCGACTCAAATTTCAACGTCTTAGTCTTTTAGCATCACACTCTCTTATAACATTTGTTAAGTATATTTCTGTAAAAGGGTGTGTGTATGTTTGGATAGGTTGGTGGGTAAAGTAGCTGTGCATTTATCTTGTATCTCCTAAAAAAAAACAACCTTAAATGCAAAGTTAATGTAATGTAAGATTTTTTTTTTTAAATGTATTTTGTGTGGGTGTGTACATATGTGAATGTGTGTGTGTATGTGTTTGTGTATGGGGGGATAGAGATATAGATCTGCTCCTTATGAGTGTAAAGTAGGGCTGTAAATTACTGTCTGCTTTGAGTGAAGAGATCTTAATTGTTTTTGTTGTTGTTGTTGTTTATCCTGATCTCTCCTGCAGACGTTTGATAGCGTGGCTGTGACTGTGATCTGAGTGCTGACGTGTTGAAGGTTGGGCCATCTGTGCGCTAATGTGTGCGTGTGCGTGTGTGTATGCACGGGACACATTGTGTGTGAGATTGCAGCACATTCCCGCCACCGCCCCCCGTCAGCAAGATGCCTTCAAGCAAGGACAAAATAGTAATAAACACTTCAACACAATGAGCACTGCTCAGCACTCGGCACGCAAACACACACACGCAGGCATACACGCAGTGCCAAATGTGTTGAAGCTGCTGGCAATTACTGAGTCCCCGGTGGGTGATTGTCTCTCCGTAAACGGAGAAGTCCTGTGCTTTTTTTAATTTGATGAAGTTTTCAAAGTTCCCCAAAGTGCAGCAACTTGAGGTGTTTCCATTAGATCTTTTATCTGGCCTCAATTTTTGATCCCAGCCTAAATTCTTTATGCAGGCTTTTGTGCTTTCCTTCATTTCACACAACTGACCCGAATCATTAACTCATTAACAAGCTCGTCATGTGCTGGGCTATGTGTTAGAGTAAAGAAAAACATGAACATGGGTCCCCAGGACTGACTTCGGGAACCACTGCTGTATAGATTTTTCAGAAGCAGCTTTCGTCTTAGTTTCATCTCAGAACTATTGTAAAACCATGTTTCAGACATCAGGCAGAGGATTTGTTGTTTTATGTACAATCATTCTGTTAGGTACCTTTTAGGGACTAGTTCTTATAATCCCTACTGTGAACAATTCCTAAATATAACAGTCCCAGAAAGAGTATTTTCCATAGAAGAAGCACTGTTGGCTCTTTAAAGAACCATTAGTGGGTAGTTCTTCAGACAATTATTTTTGTAAATTAGATGTGTGAGTATGAGGAACCTTTTAAAAGTTTCAAGAAAGGTTCTTGGAAGAATCTATAAATGAAAGGTTCTTTCATAGGTGCCAATACTAGTCTCACATATCTCATTAAAAAAAGTTCTTTGAGGAGTTACAATGGGACTAATATGGCATCACACAAGAACCCTTTGCGGCACTTTTTTTTTTTTTTTTTTTTTAAAGAATGTGGGTTTCTCTAGGCCTTTTACTTCAAGCCAATATGAAGGCCTCGTTTAACAACTGAAAATTCATTATGTATTGCAAATTCAAATTTAATTACCTTGTAGCAAAAACTGACAGTCGTCAGAAGATCATTGATTCATAATATTTAACAAATGTAACAAAACCTAACTGTCAACTATTCTTAAGTATGTTCAAATTCCTCTTTAAGTAGAGTATTCATCAGTCAATGGCTTTAAACGACTGTCTAACAATGGATCTCAGTGGAATAAGGAAGAGCACAGTAGAAACAAAAACAAAGTTAGGGGTAAATACAGGTGAAATTGGAGTTACATGTAAACCCAACCTCAAATATTTCAGAAAAGGTGTCCGAACACGATCCGAGTCTCGGTAAATACTTAAGTTGGATTCAGACACACATTTGAAGCTGTAGTTTCCATCAGCCACGATCAGAGTGGCCCAAAGAGATGGTGAATGTTCTTTGGGTGCCGGAATGATAATGCAAAGGTGAACAACCATCAAGACAGAGATCGAACACGGACATGACAATTCAGTGAAGAAGTTGACCTTTATGACCCTAGACATGGGTTTGCTCCCATGTATAATAGAGTTCAGCTGCTGGTAGTTAACGTTGCTTCAAGAAGGCTTTGTAACTCTGACCTTTGGAGCAAACCCTTTCTTTCACTTTTCCAACAAGGCCTTGTGTGTACATGTGCGAGACGCAGTTGTTGTTGCACCACCCCCCTAACACCCTCCCCCTCCCTTATAGGCTTGTCCTTCTCTCGTTCTCTCTCCTTTTCTCTCTATCACACCTCTGTTGAGTGACAATGTGAGGAAGAAAGGAGCTCAACTGTTTGTGATGCTGCCTCGGTGTTGTGGCGGTGGCCCTAACCGCAGGCCGACTCTCTGGGTGGCCCAGTAACAAGGGGCCAACACCTGTGCGTCTGTGGTGGACACCAGTTGACCCACAGAGCCTTCCACTACTGACAGCATTCACAGTCAAAGAAAGTGTGTGTGTGTGTGTGTGTGTGTGTGTATGTGATGGAGAGAGTGTGTGTGGGCAATAAGACAGTGTTGTTAGTGTTGTCATGATAAATTATGTTATGGTCCACTTTTCTGAGTACTTCTACAGTGCATCCGGAAAGTTTTCAGACCTCTTCAAGTTGTCCTTGTTGTGTTATGTCTAAGACTCATCCTAAAATGGATTCATTTCTTATTTTCTATCACCAGTCTACACATATTACTCCACATTAACGAAGTAAAAACAGGTGTTTCCTAAAATTATTCACAATAAAACCTGAAATATCCCATTTACATAAGTATTTCAGACCCTCTACACTCTGGCACTCTGGTGCGTCCTACTTCTTTTCGAGGATCTTTGAGAAGCTTCTACAAGTTGTCTACACTGCACCTGTGCCAAATTGAATGCAGTAGGCCTCATTAAGAAGGGTGTAAAGACCACTCTAAAGCATGATCACAAAAAAAAAAACACCACTATAATTATAGACACTGCAACATACTCTAGTCACGCAACTCCTGCATGGATAGGCGCAACAAACTTCCAAAAAAAAAAAAAAAAGTCACCATTTCTCACTACGGAACACAATGTACTTAACATGTGCTTAACCCTGTTACGATCTGGCTCCAAATCATCACACCCTACCTTAATTTACCCCTGAAAATACACCAAACCCCTTCATTTGAATTAAGTGGCCGTTAATTTGTGAACCTGACCCTTTAATTTTACCTTAAAATTAGATTTAAGGCATGAGCGTGAAACCTTAAACGCCTTAAATTTAAGGCGTTAATTCAGGAGGTTCTATTAGTTAAGGGGCAAATTTGAAAAAGTAAGAGGAAAATTCACTTGTTTTACCCCATGATCAGCCTTTCATTTAATCTGTGCCTTTCATTTTCCTTAATTTCCTGTATTGGGGAAATTAAGGTGAAAATGAAGGGGTCATTTTAAGGGGTAAAATGAAGGTGTTGGTTTCGTAATGCCTGCAGTTCCTACATACAACTGACTAGCAAAGAGCACCAGTTGAAATTACACAAACACAAACAAACAAAAACACAAACAAACAAAAACATAAACTAGTCGGTGGGGCCAAGTCATGCACCTACAAAATAACAAAAATAATACTCAATTAGACAAAAAATTACAAATACACATTACATGTGGCCACGTTACCTTGATTGTTCCACAAGGTCCCACAGCTGATGGGGTCTGAAAACCAAGCCATGAGGAACAAGAGAACTGACAGCAGACCTATAAGACAGGGCCATGGTGAGACTGAGTTTTTGGGAAGGATACAAGAACATTTCTGCAGCATTAAAGGCTCCCAACAGCACAGTAGCCTCAAAATTCTCAAATAGAAGATATTCAGAACCACCTCCAGTCTTTGTAGATCTGGCCGCCCACACTAACTGCATGACTGGGGGCCTGGGCAGACAGGTAACCAAGGAACCAATGGTCAGAAGAATAACAGAAAATTGCAAAAGAAAGGCATGCAAAGCTTGTAGGGTCGTTCCTAAAAAGACTTCCAATGCTGCCAAAGCTGCAGTAACCAAGTGCTAAGTGAAGGGTCTGAATACTTTTGTAATGGGATATTTCAGTTTCAACTTTTTAAGAAATTTACAAAACACTAGAAACACCTGCTTTGTCAGTGTAAGGTATAGCGTGTAGACTGATTATAAATTATATAAGGGGTCTGACACCTTTCCATATACACTGTAGCACACTGAACCATGGCATGTACTGTATGTTATAAACAATCATAGGATAAGCTGCAACTTACAAAGGAATAAAGGTGGTAAGACCAAAAGGTGGAATCTATATTTGATTCTCATTCTTTTTTCAGATTCTTATTAAAATTTTTGAGTGGCTTATGCTTCAGAAGCCAAAATAAAAAGGTTGTCGAGGTCATGATGTGTCATAAAAAAAAGGTTAACTGACGTATACATTCTTTCAGTGTAGGAATTGGGACTATGCTAATGTTAGCTTGATTACACAAAAATCTCTGAAAAATCTCTCTATCCCAACAATGTGACCTTTCACAGGCAAACAAAAGAACTATAATTTGGAAATTAATATCACACTCTAAAAATAAATCTTAGAACAGAGGATAAAATCAACCATGTAGTCTCCTTCGACAAACACCGGCTGTAGAATAAGCCATATTGAAGAGCTCGGCGACCTTAACGTGGCACTGTCATAAAATGCCACCTTTGTCACGAGTCAGTTTGTGAAATGTCTGTTCTGCTTGATCTGCCCGGATAAGCTATTTGTGTGAAATGGAAGCATCTAGGAGCAACATCAGCATGCAAACTTACAGAGCAGGACCACCGAGTGCTAATGGGCATAGCATGCAATAATCTCCCAAACATTGCATCACTCACTGCAGTTCCAAACGGCTTCTAAAAGCAACATCAGCACGAGATCTGTGCATCATGAAGTGGGTCTTTATGACCAATCAGCTGCAAGATCACTACGCACAATGCCAGGCTTTGGTTGGAGAGTGTAAAGCACACGGTCGCTGGACTAAGGGGTTCTCAGGAGTGAGGAATCTTGCTTCACTATCTGGTAGTGTGATGGATGAATCCAGGTTGGAGGGATGCCGAGAGAGCCTCACCCACTGGAATGCTTATTGCCAACTGTAAAATCTGGTGGAGGGGCGCTATTTTTCAGGGTTTGAGCAAGACCCCTTAGTTCCAGTGAAGCGTAATGTTAATGCTACAACAGACAAAGACATTTTAGACAATTATATTCTTCCTTTGGGGAAGGCCCATTTCTGTTCCAGTACGACTGTGCCCTGCACACAAAGTGTGGTCCAAAAATACATCAATTGTTGAGGTGTAGAGAAACTGCACAGAGCCTTGATCCAACCATCATTAGATCTTTGATTGTGAACCAATTCTCCTTTGACTGAATGTTCACAATTTCCCATAGACATATTTTGTGGAAAGCATTCTCAGAATTGTGAAGGCTATTACAGGTGCAACGAGGAGCTCCATATTAACGGCCATGGTTTTAAAATGAGATGTATAACAAGCTCAGATGTTCAGTGAGGTGCTCAAATGCGCAGAAAGTGTAGATAATTGGAAATCGGATGTCAGGCGATTGTACCATGTTTTTAACATCTTTTTAGCCTTTTTTCAAATGTGGCTCTGTTTTGCTGGTGTATTTTTACATCGCAACCTTGTTTCAAACCTGATGACAAAAATTACAAAAACTAATTTGATGAGTTTTTGCTTTTGCCAAACAGCCCAACATTACAGACAGAATCCCTCACCACAAAAAAGGAACCTCATTCCGACAGCCAGACAGACTGATCCGAGAGGCCTTGGTCTGGCCTCAGCCGCCCACACACTGCGCAGAACCTGTGCATCCTGAAAATGACCACTGAAAACCCAAGGCTCCTGCTGACCATGATGGAAAGCTCTGTGGTGTGGCATGTGCAAAAAAGGTCTTAATGCTGCTTTATGCACCAACAGTTCCACTCTTGGCACGGCACTAGCTACTGTAATAGAGAAGTGAAAAAGACAAGAGCTCTTTCCTGTCTTGTTTTTCGTCAGCAGCAAAATTCCCCAACCGTGACGTGTATTTTTAAAAGTGAGTTTATTCCAGTGCAGTTATTTTGCTTATCAAGTGTCTTTGTCTCAAGCACCACACTGAACACTGTGTTTATACCGACTTGAATGTGGCTAGTGACTTTCTCAAACGGACATTAAGTTCTTAGAAACATACTTAATTAATCTCACACTAGTTCATCAATAATCTCCAATTATATTTGAATTATACTCACTTTGTTACGGCATGAAAGATAGACATATTGTCTGGTTCAATAGCAATAACAAAGACCAATACAAATAGGTGTCAGTTCAATAAGACCAAAGGTACTTCTAGAGCCGTGTCCTTTGTCCAGGGGCTGCGGTGTGTGTTGTGAGTCCAGTGGCACGGCTGAGAGGACAGCAGGAACGGAAGCCCTGCTGGGCCAGCAGGATGCCTCCCACCTCGTGATGTTCGCACACATGGTGATGGGAGAGGGGGAGAAAGCGTCAGAGCGATAACCCCTTTGAAACCTTCCAGCTCACTATGAAATCACGGCCGGCGAGCACTTTGATCCCCGAATGGTTGAGTGGCGGCCCTGCTGCGGGCCATCGGCTTGCATTACACACAGCACGCCTTCATCTCGCCCTGGACCTTACTCACCCAGTCAACTGATCACCCAGCAAATCAGCTCAGCACATCACCAAGAATCCAGCTCATTCTCCCCCTCATGACCTCCCCCAAACTCCCCAGTCCGAGAATCAGCCTTTCTCTGCTCATTCTGGGGTTTTAAATGCTCCATACTCCATAGTGTGTCTCTGGGCATCATTCGGTGATCCCAAGAAGATCCCTGCACCAATGGCCATCATTGCTCCACTCTTTGCAAAGTCTTCCACCTTCTACAACCCCTGCATCTACGTCATCGCAAACAAGAAGTAATGCCTATCCCCCTTCT
>JBBIGA010000132.1:21235496-21252735 GCA_037576975.1 Alestes dentex | reverse complement strand
TGATGTGGGTGGTGGTGACCTAGTAGTGGGTTGGATACTTGCCTCTGCACCAAGAGGTCATGAGTCTTAATCCTACCTTCAACATCCCACCACCGGGTTCCTGAGCAAGACCCTTTACTACAAGTTGTTCCAGGGAGACTGCCCCCTGTAGTTACGGAATGGAAGTCGCTTTGGATAAAAGCGTCTGCTAAATTCCACAAATGTCGTTTTGTTATACATTCAAGGCTATTCAAGATCAACGTAAACACCGAAAGTGACATTGAATTAGACTTTTTAAAATCATTATGACCCAAACCATGTAGATGCCCATTCTTCACTTCCTAGATTGACTGTCTTAATTGTCTAGTGAGCTCACAGAGGAGAAGTCGTGAACCCATTTTAACTGAGCTCCTGCTCTCCTGACATACTTCACATGCATCTCACTTTTTCGACATCTGGAACTTGAACCCAATTTGAGCGCCTTCATTGCCTATCAGAGTCGAACAATCATCAGTAATTAAGCTCAGATTGTACCATCTCAGCCAAGGTCAGCCCGAGATAATGTTTCACGGATTGTACCAATTATAGCATTCGTTCCAGCACTGGCACTTGAGCCAACCTTGAATCAGGGCCCTCCGTGGCAGAGGCCCAGCATGTGTGCTTTCAAGTCCGCAGCTGCACAGCCCTCCAGCTTTGCGCTTCTCTTTCGTATTTAGTTTTTTTTCTAGATGTCAAAATGTGTTCTGTTACATCTACACTTGAAAAAAAGGCTGTCTGACTTGCAAACTGAAAATCTGTCAATATTCATTATAAATGCATTTAATTCTGAGGTAGTGAAGTCTGTATGCGCAACCTTTTCTCTATTTGATGGAATAAAAATGCTGTGCATAATTCTAATAATTGCACACACCTTTGGCTTGTTATGTGTGAGTTCCACCAAATTTTCCAGATTTCTGCATAATTTAGTTGTTGAGTGAGTGTTCTGATGTGAAATTGTACTTCGTAGAAAGACTGTCTCCGCTGGTGAAAAGCAGGGATAGCAGTGTCTACAATGCATATATACACTATATGGCCAAAAGTATGCAACTCACCAATAAACTTAACAAAGCACAGAATGTGGCAAAGAATTCTTTTTTTTTGCTGCTGCCTTCTTATTAACCGAGTGCCCTATTTATTGTTAAAACTACTGGTAAAATATTTATTTGAGCGTTTATGTGACCAGGCAAACTCACAGCATGTCCCTGTAAAAATGCATAGTGGCAGCAGTAAAGTTTGGGGCCGAAACTCCAGTATCCTGCACAGAGCCCTGACCTCAACCCAGTCAAACACATCTGGGATTTTTTGGAACATCGATTGTGAGCCAGGCCTTCTTGTCCAGCATCAATGCGGGACCGCACAAATGTGCTTTTGACTGAATGGGCACAGATTCAAACGGGCACACACCAGAAGAGTGGAGGCTATCAGAGTCTCAAAAGGTGGGTGGCAACTCCATATGGTTTCGGAATGAGAAATCCAGCAGGTTCTTATAGGTGTGATGGTCAGGTGTCCACATACTTTTGGCCATATATTGTTGCTTTCCAAAACCACCAGTAAACCTTCTTTTAGTATTCTGAGTTTTTATATTTTATGTTGTTAACAGTAATTCTGGAAGAAAAAAAAAAGTTTTCTTTTGGCACTGTTTTGTCATGCAGCAACCTCCATGCACCTTTCTGCCATGAACCGCTCACGAAAAAACAATTTAAAACTGTGTCTGAGGCATCAGTAAGTGTATTAATCATTTGAAGTAATAGCTTTTGGAGAGTTACACTATATGTACAAAGGTATTGGATGCCTGACCGTTACACCAGCAGGGACTTTAATAACCTTGCACTCACTTACATGAACTTTAATATGGAGTTGGTCCCCCTTTGCAGCTACAACAGCTTCCACTTTTCTTGGAAGGCTTTCCACAAGATTTTGGAGTTTCTGTGGGAATTTGTGCCCATTCATTCTGTAGAGCATATATGAGGTCAGACACTGATGTTGAAAGAGAAGGTCTGGCTCGCAATCTCAACTCCAGTTTTTTCCCAAAGAAAAGGTTCTTTCCCAAACTTTGTCCACGATGTTGGAAGCATGGTGTTGTCCAAAATGTCTTGGTATACTGAAGCATTAAGATTGCCCAAACCCTGAATAACAGGTGTGTCCCAAAACTTTTGTCCATATAGTGTAGTTTTTATAGGAATACTGTCACCTCAACTGTGAAAAATAACATCAGATCACTCTGAATCTCTTTGTTAACATTTTAACAAATGGATTATGCTAAAGTGTTTTGTGATATCAGTGGAATTCCCTGATATATTGTTCAGTAACTACAGAAAGTAAAAAAGAAAGAAATAAGAGGGACTGAAATGGGCACAAACATGTCATTTGGGCCTAAGGGACTGAACTAAGTTCATATAAAGAGATGGTTCTTGGAGGATACTTTATAAAAGCAAAAAATGTACTTTTCCATCTTAAAGTCACAGTAACTTTGCAAAGTCGTTTCAATTTTTTTCTAATCAGGCCTACAACCATCGCTTCCTCCGAAAAGACTGGTGACTAATGGATTGAGAAAACCTTGTATTTGATTACTACAGAACGACTAAGATGCATTTGAGAATTAGTGCAGAGGAACTTCAATATGGACGCCCTCCAGGTATTGACTCCATCTTTTAGAACCGGCGTAGGCTTTTAGTGTACTTACATACCGGTTGCTCAATGTCGCCGTCCCTCTGGCAGTTTTGCAATACTTTTGATGGCTGCCATCAGTCCCTTTTCCCGCTCTAAATTATTGATGGATCACAGGATAAGTGCCCCCGCAATGCTCTCTTCGAAACTCTCGTCTTGAGTGCAAAGATGAAGAGTTCAGGCTAATGGGAAATCTATTTTTTAGGCTGAAAAATATCAAGCTATTGATTATACATAGAGTGCCATTTTCAAGTTTCAGGGTTGCAGGTAAATGGCAACTTGCGCAAATTGTGACAAATGCATTCCATGTTTATTTTAGTAGCTCTAAAAGATCTCGGGGAACTTTCGCCAAATTTGCATTTTTTTTTTTTCATTTCAGTAAAAAAATACCTGCTGTTCTGAAATGGTATTTAATACATTTCTTAATACGTAAGCGTGCTATTCACATTTAAAAACGTACTGACGTATTACATGAAGGCAGGCCATTGTGAAGCAGTTTCAATGCAAAACTCTCTCCGGTTAAAATATAAGTTGAAAATAGCAATAAAGTAGAGTATAATAAACCCTCTTTGAATGATAGATTTAGTTATACTTTATATTTATTTTAATGTTTTAAAGCAAATAATAGCCACAAGGCGTGTACTTTGTGAACAATGTCAAAATAATGAGATAACTGGTAACAGCAAAGAAATGCACTGAATGCATTACTGTCTAAATGACAAATTATACACAATGTTTTTTTCTGCATATTATGATGAAAATGAACAATATACAGCAGCAGAAATCTATGACTTGATGTTAACATTTATCTTGTTTTATGACCCTGCGGGCTGAGCAAGATGTTGTCGGTGCAGTTCTAGATTTCTACCCATAGATGGCACTGCACTAACGGAATTGTTGACATTGGGCATCTCTCTCGCTCTCTCTGTCTAACTCTCTCCGTCATTCTCTTTTCTTCTCTCATTCTCTTTTCTTCCTATATCCCTCTCATTGTCTTTTCTTCTCTCTCTCTTTCTCGTCTCCTTCTCTTTTCTCGCTCTCGTTCTCTTTTCCTCTCTCTCCGTGATTCTTTTCTCTCTTCTCTCATTCTCTTTTCCTATCTCTCTCTCTTTCTCAGTCATTCTCTCTTCTCTCTCCGATACTCCCTCATGAAGTATTTCACTTCCTAAATATTTTATCCTCGATATTGTGTTTAGATGTAGTCCTCTGTGTTTAAGGGCCAGTGTTGTCTTCGTAAATCGCCTACAAGACGTCACTCTGCGGGCGGCAACGTCACATGCTGAAGGGGTCTCTCAAGACCACCGTCCTGGGTGCTTTTGCAAAGATTTGCTGTCGGGTCGAATCTAAGAAGTTTCCTCTCGCCCCTTCCGTCTGTACACACACACACACACATACACACACACACACCCCGTCCCTTCCATTTCTGAAAACACACACGCCGTCCCTTCCATCTCTAAACACACGCACATACACAGACACACATTGGCCATTCCATCTCTGAACACACGCACGCGCGCGCGCGCACGCACACACACACACCGTCTCTTCCATCCCTGAACACACACACGCACATTCATGTGGCCGTTGCCCAATCCTAATATGCAGAATAATAATAAAAAAAAGTAGACATAATATTATAGCCTACGTGTTGTGTTGTATGTGTTTAGTGTACACATTTAAATCTGAGTATATGTAGTGAATACGGAGAGCATTGATAGTGACGTCAGATGTGTAGCCAACTTTATTGATCAGTTTTTAACTTGTGTGTGTTGTGTGTTATTGTTGTGAGTTTAAATTTTGTTAGAATAAGAGCCTGGACCTCTGATCTAAAGTTCCTTGAATGGGATGCCTCTTCCTCTTTTACTTATTCATTCATTCATTAATCGTTTCTAAAGTGTTCAGCCACGCGCTGCAACGGTTAAAATATGCGACACGATAATATCAGAGAGAGAGAGAGAGAGAGAGAGAGAGAGAGGGAGAGAGAGGGAGAGAAAGAGAGATAGAGTGTGTGAGACAGAGCGGGAGAGAGGGAGAGGGAGAGAGAGCGAATGAGCGCATGTGAGAGATACTGAGAGAGGGACTGAGTGCGTGTGTGTGTGAGAGAGAGAGAGAGAGAGAGACTGAGTGCGTGTGTGAGAGAGAGAGAGAGAGAGAGAGGGAGAGAGAGAGACTGGGTTCGTGTGTGTAAGAGAGAGAGAGACTGCGCGTGTGTGAGAGAGAGATACTGTGTGTGAGAGAGAGAGAGATAGAGAGAGGGACTGACTACGTGTGTGATAGAGAGAGAAACTGAGCTCGTGTGTGAAAGAGAGACTGCGCGTGTGAGAGAGCGTGTTTGAGTAAGAGAGAGAGAGAGAGAGAGAGAGAGAGAGAGACTGAGTGCGTGTGTGTGATAGAGAGAGACCGAGCTCGTGTGTGTAAGAGAGAGAGAGAGAGAGAGAGCTCGTGTGTGAGAAAGAGAGAGAGTAATGTCGTACACCGTCAGTCTCCGGTTTGCCTCGTGTCAGTCCGGTGCGCTCCCGTCGGATAAGTGATCGAGCAGAGAGAGAGAGAGAGAGGTGGAGAGATATAGAAAGACAGTGAGAGACAGTGCGAGCCGGTGTGTGTTGTGGATGTCCGCAGCGACTCTGCAGCCCGAAAGAGAGAGAGAGGGAGTGAGGTGGTGAGGTGGTGCCGCTGAGGGAGAGAGGACAGCCTCCTCCAGTGAGGGAATGTGGAGGAACTGGCCGCGGTGTGTGAGCGAGCCCCGGACCGGTGAAACCCCCGAAGAGACCCTCAGCACGCTCCGCGTGTTGCTGTTACTCTGAGCTCATACCGGCCAGGCTGTGAGACACTCAGCTCAGACCTGCTGTCTCACATTTCTCTGAGAAGAACCGGGGACACTTCTCTTCTCCATGTGGATATACTCACCCTGAGGACCAGAGACGGAGCAGAGGACATTCATATCTCCTCTCTGAAGCTTCACTTCTCCAAAACCAGCACCGAGATGAACCGCAGGTTGCTGTTTCGTGTCAGGTGAGTCCTTGAAACCTCTACCACAACTGCATATCAGTCCTAAAACGTCTACACAGCCTCTACGTGTGTGAAAGAGAGATGTGGCCGCGAATACTAATGCGAGACGTGGAAGCGTGCACAAGCCGGACCCTCCAGCTGACAGCTGGGGTCGTATTAATTTTTCAGCCGGGATAAACTGAATGAGTCTGATAACAGGATTCTGCCACCACTCTGTCCTTGCTGATGTAGAATAGTAACGAGATCTGTTAGTACATCTTCTGACAGTCTACAAGTTCCACCTTTTCAGATTCAACCACCCCGGGGTTAATAGCCGGGGGTCGAGGTTTTAGATGATATCGACCCACTGATCCAAGCAGGATCCCATTAATAAACGATACAGCAGATGATTAAATTAGTGAGTGATGGTGGCTCATTAATGATGCTCATCGCATCCCCCTGGTCTACAGTCTTAACAGAGACAGGAGACCCTCAGTACAGGTGGGCTAGATGTGCAGAAGGCACAACAGACATCAGCATCTACACTTCAGACATGTGAATGATTGAGATAGCGGAAGGACAGATAGATAGGACCTTGGATGTGAACGTAGTACTTCTAGTAAAGAAGCTCAAAGGGGCTTGCAGGTTCATGGTGGGTCTGTAGGGAGATTGAACACACCGCTTATCTTCACCAGCAGTGCTAAGTTCCCATTCAAGGTGCCTCTATCTATCTGGCATGGAGGAAATGTCCACAATCACCATCTCCATCATTCACATGTCTGAAGTGTGAATGGTGATGTCTGCTTTGCCTGCTGCACAGCCCACCGGTACTGAGGGTCTCCTGGCTCTGATGGACTGTAGACCAAGGGGATGTGATAGACATTGACAATTCATCCATCTTACACTTATGGCATTTAACCTTTGTTTTAAAAAAAATCCTATTAGGACATGTATGAAATCTTTACAAGAAGTGGAAAAAGCAAAACTCAAAAAAGTTTCTCTTGTTTTAGGTTATACATTCTGCTAGTAGTTAAATAAGACCAGACATGTCATATCCAAACAACAGTGCCAGATGATGCTGATGGCTGTAACTGGGGTTTAATCGAAAGTCTGGCTTGCTCATTTATCTGCCAGATGAAAGCTACTAACAGAACTGCGTTTTCCTTCACCGCCAACCCAGGCATTAGCTTTAAGGGCAATTAATGTTGCTTTAAGCAGAAAAAATTGCCCAGCATTTGCATTCAAATAACCGGCATCTGCCGTGAAGGAGGAGAGTCATGTGAGTTGGTCTTCACCACATAATCAGCTCGCGCTCCCTTGGTGTGAAAGTGAAGGAGATTCAGGCGAAGCGTGGTGTGAAACAGCAGTTTGACCTCAGACGGCAAAGGGGTCACAGGCAACATGAAAAATTCTGTCTTGGAGGAGTAAAAACTCAGTATTTCTTTGCTAGCGACCAGTTTAGCCAAGCACTGAAATTTCTGTTCTTTTTTTCCCCTGATGAGGAATTAGAAATATGTGTGATTTTTGGAGAGTTCAGATTTACCATTCTGTAAAATCATTCACTTAAAGAAAAATGAATGACATGAAAGAGAAGAAAATATCAGTGTATTAATGTAATCTGGAGAAACGTGGATGATTTAAGTTGCCGATTTTTAAAGTTTTGTTTAAAACGCATGGAGGCTGAACCCGTGATCCCACGCTTAAAAGGGAATTACACCAATTTCTAACATCTGCATTACTCATTCACAGGGAAACGCTCAGTTGTAAAGACACTGACAGAATTGTTCACAGCGGCGGTGGTTGGAGCCAGACAACTGAAGCAATTAACTCCTCTAAAAGCTCCAAACGTTAATATAGCTAGAAATGGTTGTGGATGCCTGAAACTTTGCTATATGATAGTTTCGATATACTTTATGTCCTAAATCATATTTTTATTTATACTTTATTTATACTATCGATATACTTTATGTCCTAAATCATGTTTCATGCAAAGGAAAACCCAGCTATCCATTATCTGAACTGCTTATTCTAACCAGGGAAGGGGTTAGAATAAGCATCATTATTTTACCATTATCAAAATGACATATAAAAACTCAAAAGACGTGACATGTGGTGTAGTGATGGTTTTAGAAGGTAAATTAAATGGACACCCCAGGTTCATATCACCACCGTTGTAAAGATATCGGAGTTGTTAAGTTTCTTTTCAATTAATTTCACATTAAACCACTCCAAATGAGTGACTAAAAATGACTGAAATGTACAGAACATTTGAAAAATCGTTAGGTTTAGCCGGTAACTGCTTATTTTAGTTCCGAATGCAATGTTCTCTTTCTTGTGTGGTGTGTTAAAGTGGGTTGTATTACATAGCGCTTCCAGCGCAGACCCTTGTGTGGCTTTATTCCCTTTGATGAGGCAACGGGAGGCTAAAGAGACGGTTGAGTGTCTCCACATCACACAGTCTTCAGTCAATAAGGTTAACTAGACAAAGCTGAGAGGAGAGGACTTCACTGGACACGCAGTCCTCATATCCTCCGTGCCTTCCATGGACTTTCGCTTGCATGGATCTTGATCTGCAAGTCACAGGGCAAAGTAAAAGCTCCTGCTGCCGCTCCTCACAGCATGAGCTTCTTCAGCTGGAGTCAGAATGTGGAGTCAGATTGTCAAATAGGCTTTCAGCCCTTATTGCTAAGTCGCGTGGTATTGATTTGCTTAAAAGTCGGTGGGACACATTAGATGTTTCCTGAAGGTTAACTGGGTGATATTATGTGCTTAAGGAGGGTTTGCGGATGTCTTTGTAGCCGACATTTGTGTGAGTTCTGTGAATATGTAGTCCTTTTGAATGGACTAGCAAAGAGAGAACCGTGTTCATTGTTCCTTCCACAGTCAAGCCCTTTCCTTGGGAGGTCACATTTGTAGGCAGGTCGGGGCAAACGGCATGGCTTGTTTCAACAGAACAGAAGTAGCACTGGCGTTACTTGCTTATTTTTCTTGGTGTGGCTTGACTCAGCAGCTGTGAAGACACGCCATGAAGCTGTTAAAATATTTGCTGTCTGATCACTCCTGTGTGCCACTATTCATCAGCCGTCTGACCCTTTTCTGAACAACTTGTCTGTCCACACTTGACATAAGCAGCTGCTAGATGCTGGAAGAAACCTGCCCCTGCCAGGGCCCCCCTTCTCCACAGAGCATGTCCATACAGCTCAATAGCACCCCCTATGGGTTTGAAGCCCATCAGGTGTAACGCTCGCCTACTGACCCGGAGAGCGCGGCCAGTCAGGGAGAGAGTCCTTAGCAGCGTCTCTGAATTCCAAGCTGTGACATCAGACTCGTAATGCCTCAACCCCCTCTTTCCCCGAGGCTTGTGAGCTGAATGCATTTGAGAGCGGTGCATGTGAGGTCGGTGGGTCATGAATGAGGCAGTGCTTGTTTTAGTTACATGCTGCGTCACAGGTGAACCCTGCTCCGCGCCAGGTTTTCCCAAGGTTCTCTCTCTGTCTCTTTCACACTCTCTCTCTCTCTCTCTCTCTCTCTTACTTCCCCCCCTCTCTTGCCAATTCTCTGTCTCTTCTCTTTTTCCATGTCTGTCTCTTCTTCTCTCTCTTTTTCTCTGTCCCCCCTGCCCCCTCTCTGGATTTTTTCTTTTATTCCACCTCTCTCCATGTCTTTCACCCCCCTTTTTCTCTCTGTTCCTCTTTTATTTTGCTCTTTTCCTCTGTCCCTCTTCACTCTCTCTGTTTGTCTTGCCCTCTATCTCTGTCTCTCCCCCTTCTCTCTCTCTCTCTCTCATTCTCTCGCTATCTCTCTCTCTCTCTCTCTCTCTCTCTTTTGCTCTCTCTCTCTCTCTCATGCTCTCTCTCTCTCTCTCTCTCTCTGCCCCCCCACCCCGAAGGCACGTGGGCTTGCCCCTGTTTAGCCTGAGAGATTCTGACAAGTCGCTATGCATGCAGCCGGAATCCTTGACCTATTTCTTAATGAGTGAACAGTACAAAATGCGTTTGGGGGGCTGTGTTTCCTGTGCCCACCCCCACCGTATCAGTTACCCATACACACTTACACTCACATATTTACACCCCATACTTACTTAAAAACCCCAAAACCCTTACCAATACTAAATTCGTGAAGTGCTACATTTTTCTAAAATTTAAAAAGATTATTTATAAACAGACTGTGTGTGTGTGTGTGTGTGTGTGTGTATGTGTGTGTCTGTGTGTGTGTGCGCCATGTGCTGTTTGTTTGTTCTTGTGCGCTTGGTCATGCCTCCTCTTTCACGGCTTCACGGCTGGCCTGTTTATCTGGACGTTTCACCAGTCCAGCTGTCACAGCAGAGATCTCTATCATGCTGACCCTTTGTTGCTTCACTCTGTAGAACACAGTGTGTATGTACTCGTGTGTGTGTGTGTGTATGTGTGTGTGTGAACATGTCTGTGCGTTTATCCGCTCACGGAACACCACTGCACAGATAACAGTCCACGTGTGACATTGATGAAGGTATGAACAGACTGGCCATGAAAGTGGATTCTGATTCTTGTGGTAAAAAAGCGGACTCTTCCACCCTCTGGCCTTTGGTCCTTAGGTGGCCTTACGATACGCTTCTCAACCAGTGTTTGCTTTTATCGCCGGGAAAGGTTGTAAACATCTTGCTGCGATAATTTGTCTTTGCTGCCACCGTTGCATTCAGCTTTGAGCCCGCGCTGACCCCGGAGCGGAGCTAACACCTTAATTAGGCCTGTGTTTTGCGTTGCGGCTAATTATCAGGAGCAGTTGGTGGACAGGCTCTCGCTTGGAAGGTGCCAGTGTCCAGATTGGTCACAGCAAAGTGTGGGTGCTGACACATTTACAGCCTCACAGTGTGGGCCGGGAGGAGTCAGCCCTTGCGCAGGTGGTGGTCATTGATTGCATGGGCTATTGTGTGCAGTACTGTAGTTAAGAACTAATTGTAGCATAGCAAAATCTCACTGCTGTCCCAAGTGAAGCAACGTTTTCACACTTTCTTATGAACCCCTGTGCAAAAGAAATTCAGAAGTAATAATAGTAACCAAATGTTTGAGCAGGCAGCTTGCATTTTATGTTGATTTACAAAGAGAAAACGTTATCACATCCTCTACATGGAATGAACTTTCCAGAAATGTGGATGCATAATTTTTGCTACGCTAAATCAATGACCTGGAAAGGGCTTAAAATATAAAATAAGCAGTAACTTTTGTTCCGGTCACATTTTATGCTGTTTTTTCCTCATCCCGGTATGTGAAATTCAGCAGCTGAACAGTCCAAGTGAATTAAATTGTGCTGAGGTGTGTTCTCTCTGCAGGGGATGTACTTATTTTTACTCACAAAATGAACCTGTGATTTGACTACAGGCACCAAAACCTTTTTCTGGTCTGCACAAGTCTGAACATTTGCAAGCTAAAATATTGTTAAAACTGTTAGGAGCATAAAGGTACGTGATAATTAGATCAGGAAAGTTTTACTTCCTAAAAGTTGCCTGCCATACTAGATGTTCTCATGATAGTAGTGAAAGTTTCTCTCTGTGCTGAATGCTGTCATTGGAAAATGTCCTATTTATGTGCTTTCTTTGAGCATGCGGGCACTTTCCCCGAGACGTTGTGTCCTCACACACCGTTATGGCAATAAGAGTTAAGAGAAAACTCTATACTAGAGGACAGCTCAGTGGGAGAGGCAGTTGCGTGTAAGTAAAAGGCCAGTCACTCTTTCACAGCCTTCATCATCTAGAGTGCTTGTGTGCTGCGTGCTAGCTTGCCGTCTCATTGAGGCCTTTTTAGATTGATAGCCACGGGGCTGCAACAATGTCAAGTAGGGCTGCTTTAGTATGAGCAACACAGAGCACAGAAGGTAAAAATCAATGCTTACGCTCCACACCCAATTCTACAATACACGCCTAGACACTGTGCCGCCTTTTAGAGAACGTCCCAAAAAGATGGTGGAGTGTGTGTGTGTGTGGTGGGCAGCGGTCACAGGAAGCCAGGCTAGGGAGGATGGATGGGTGTGTGTGGCTTGCCTGTGTGGCTTTTAGTTGTATGGGCCTTGTCTGTCAGGGGCATGGCACTGAGGGCTGTGTGTGTGTGTGTGTGTGTGTGTGTGTGTGTGTGTGTCAGGGTTAGTTTCTCAAGAAGAGCAGTACATCTAGAGGGAAAGAGAAGTAGCAAAAAAGAGAAAGACAAAGAAAAGCTGAGAAACAGCAGATATACGCTCTCAAGTTTGGGCCCATGACACTAAAAAAGGCAGAATTAAAAGTAGATAAGAAGAATACCAAACTTCTTATGTAGTTAGGTATCTTAAAGATATAAAAATGCAACAGTAACAATAGTGTGGTTACAGAGAAGATGCTTGGGGGGATTTGTCTGGTTTGAGGGGAAGAGAAAACGTGCTAAAGGCAGTTTTGGTCCTGCCGTGCCATGCGCTATACGCAGAGCCAGGCCAATTATGACTCAGCGGCATGGCCAGACTCTCCCTGAATCAAGATGCTTGGATAACGCCGTTTATGTCATGTGGTTTAGGATGTCACATAGAAATGTTTGGTCAGACATATGAAGTGATTGTAGTATTCATATACCTGATTAGGTATTAAAATAAGGAACACAAATACAGCATGGCATAACTTACAACTAAAGGTGTCATTTTTTCATGCATCGTAGGCCTGTCATAGGCAAATATTCAGCATATAATCACATAAACACACTTGATACCGCACGGTCTGCTACAGGATTTGGCTTGAGATTCTTTTGGCATCATCGTACCGCGTGGCGCGCAGTAAACCTACGAGACGGCTGTTATCGCAGAAACTGCAGCAGGCTTTGAGGGAGGGAGAGATAGAGGCAGGGATGGAGGGAGAGATAGCGGCAGGGAAAACTTTCTCTCTGCTATAGAGACCCGTCCAGGCAGCCCGTGCCCAGCCAGGTCTGGGGGCCACTGTTGAACCTTGCTCGCCCCTCTAGTCTCCTCTTCTCCCCTGCAGCCGCCAGCTTGCCAAAACAAAGGCTTTTGTTTAGATCTGCAGTTGGGCAGATGGAGGAGAAGACAGTAAATGAAAAACAGTGCGGGAAGGGGAACTACTGGACCATGATGGAGGGAGTGCACACTGGGGCCATTCCTTTGGGAAGACTAACGGTCTTCCAAAAAAAAAGAAAGAAACAAAACAAAACACAAATGCCGCCACAATGCTCCTAAGCCGGAGCGGTGCCAGGGCAACTGCGCAGCCCTCTGTTTCTTTTTTAGCCGATGCCACCGGTCGTGAGTGCTAGCTGGTGCCTCAAGGCTCTCCTGGGCCCTGGCAGCCTTTATTAAGATGTTAATGGAATTGCCATCATGACACATTTCCATAGGACAGACTCCCTCGCCACGGCCATTTTTCAATGCCTCAGTCTGGCTGCCGCGCTCAATACATCAGCTCCTTTAAACAACAGGTCCTTCATACAAACACCCTGCACTGTCTCTCTCTCTCTTTCTTCCATTCCTTATCACTCCCTTTCTTACCTGTCTCTCATTCTGTCTGTCTCTCGCTCTGTTCTTTCTCCCGCTTTCTCTTTCTCTTCCCGTCTTTTTTCCATTACTTTTTTTCCCCTCTGTCTTTGCCTACTTTTTCTTTCTTTCTTTTTCTTTTGTTCTTTCTTTTTTTCTGTCTGTTTCTTTCTTTCTCTATTCTTTGTTCTTTTAAGTCTTTCTCACATTCTTTCTCTCTCTCCCACTCACTTCCTGTCACTGGCCTTTCTTTCTCCTTCCATTCTTTTCTTCACCCCTCTGACTATGTTCTAACTTCACGTCTCTCCCGGTCTCATTTTTTTCTCTGGTTTGCCATTTGTCTCCGTTTCTCTGTCTGTGTGTGAGCCACTTCATATTTGGCTGTAAGTCAGTGCTGGACCCTCATGTTATCCCCACAAGAATGCTAATGTCTGAGTGGAGGAGGGCCTCCGAAAGCAGCCCCTTCGTCTCCAGCACAAACCACTAAAGCTTTGCCTCCCACACCACAAACTTTGTTTGCTAAAGCGGTTCCCAAGACCACGCAACAGACACACTGCAAAAACAGAAGGAGCGCTAAATGAGTTGCTACCTTTTGAATTACAAAGCAGTCGCTTTCCTTGTGATTTCCAAAAGCCATCCAGTCTTTCATTCTCAGCATGGCTCTTTTGCTTAGCTTCTGTACAAATTTGACACTAACCCCGACAGCGTCAATAATCAATTAGCTCTTGTCATGCTACGAGATAGTGTTATGTGCCTTATTGTTTGTGTGTGGAAGTTGACAATAAACGAGCGATGAAAAGAGACCCAGCGGACAAACGGGCAGCTGTGCTCCGTCAACGCGTGTGTGTGTGTGTGTGTGAGTGCTGAGAAAGAAAGAAAGAAAGAAAGACAGAAGACACGTATAGGTACAGCTGTAAGGTCCACACTGCCCCCTCGTGAGGCGAGGAGTCCGGACTACTGTAGGTTGCCATGGTTACAGGGAGGCGGTGGGGGGGATTTGTCTCTTCCATTGGTTTGAGGGGAAGAGGAAAATGTGCTAAAGGCAGTTTTGGTCCTGCCAATCGCAGAGCCAGGACAATTATGACCCAGCGGCATGGCCAGACTCTCCCGGAATCAAGATGCTTGGATAACACCGTTTACGTCATGTGGTTTAGGATGTCACACAGAAGCATTCGCTCAGACATGTGAACTGATTGTAGCATTCATATATTTAGTATTCAAATGAGGAGCAAAAATAAATATATAATGTATTATCTTGTGGTTTTCAAACATCACCTGAAAAATGTGACACAGAACTGCGGAGAATATTTATAATACAAGAGCAGCTGCTCTTTTTTCTTATTGCTTATTGCTCTTATTGCTTCCAGTTTCTAGAATGCTGACTGCATACTAGAAATGAATATTAAACCATTCATTTTTATTCATATCAGAATGTTTGTCATTATATTTACAAGGCTATTTGAAAATTATGCATGCTCAAATAACACAAAACTGGTTAAAATCTGGCGTAAAGTATAGCTAAAAAGATAGCTATTTTGAGGGTGAATGAGGATAACTGAATGTGGTTCTCTACTTTTTTAATTTTTTTCTACGGTCCCTTCTTCCCCTGATGTAAGGAAGGTAAGGAACACATACACACGACACATTTTTCTAGCACATCAGATGTTCATTGCCATGTGGTGAAGGGAACAATTCCTTTGTTGTGGGCTAGATAATTGCCTCTAACCTTCCTTCACCTGCCTGCAATTGTTTGGCTGTGGGCCCACGCACGTACCCCTGACGTGTACTCACCTGCATCCGAGGCGTCTGTTTTGTTACAATTCTCAAGCCGGCCGTGGCCTTATCTGCAGAGATATAGCTCGTCTTTCCTGTTGAGAGGCAGACGCCTTAACACATCCTCCACGCCTCAGCTGGGGAAAAGAGCAGAGATAAGCCTTCCAAATTCATTCCTGAGCCTGATAGCAAATGGAGACCCTCAGACGAGAGAGAAAAAGAGAGAGACAGAGAGAGAGGAAGGGGTAAAGGATAGAGGCAGAGACATAAATGGTTCCTCTGTCATCCAGATAAACATTTTCCATAGTGCCGACCAAAACAATCCCAAAACCAAAAAGCAATGATGAAAGACCTTGAAACTCTCAACTTCAAAACCCTGAAAAAACTGCACAGCATCCCTGCTTGGCACTCCCCTTTCCCCCCCCCCCTCCAGTAGGTTCTGGTTTGTGTGAGCATGCTAGGGGACAGCAATCACAGAGGAGCTACCAGCTTGCTGCCAGGGAGACTGGACACATTCCTTTGAAAACACAGGCCAGCCATTTTTTGAATAAGACTCTGAGATGGAATGAGTTCATTCCATTTTTTTCCCCTTTTCCTATTGTGTTTAGCGTCTATTCTTTGGCTTTGAAAACCAAGGAAAGGCCCAATAATACTGGCTTATATCTGCTGTATTTGATCCACATTTGGTTCCTTGAAGAAGCTGTTAGACACTTTTCACAATGTGAAGAATGTCTGAAGTAAAATGAACCTCCACAAAGGTATCTGGTGGCCTAGTGGTTAGTGAGTTGCCCCTGTGATCAGAAAGTCGTGAGTTTGAATCCCAGGACTGTTAGTGGCACCTGTGAGCAAGGTACTGCTCCCTGGGCGCTGTGTTCCTGGCTGCCTGCTGCTTCACTTGGTGAATGGGTTAAATACAGAGGAAGACTTTCAAGTTGTGCGCACTGTGCTGTGGTGTGTTCACATACGACAAATGGACACTTTACAAAAGGTAAAGGTTTTATCCCAGTTGAAGGTTTTCCCTACAACCTTACGTCTAAGCCATCAGCCCTTTAGGGACCTTGCCCTGACTGTAAAGCTAGACGCTGGAGGATTCTTTAAAGGGACCTGTTAATATGCAAAACTGAGCTAGCAGAATTGATGACATTCCAAAGCACCATCTTGTTCCAAAGCACTGTGGCCTGTAGATGTTTTTGCTGTTGACTAAACTCCAGACGACCTTCAGAGACAAGCTGGCGTGTTTGCACAGCGAAATGTGGTTGGCATTCGGAAGTGAATGCTGCTGAGGTTTCCCCTCTCGCAGCTTGTCAGCCCTCTCATCAAAAGCTTGGAAAAACGACAATTGTTATATATGTAAACCCGACAAACAATGTATTTGAAAATGTCACAATGCGTTCATGCCCTGCCAAGGGACACACAGATCCAAACAATGTTTGTTTATTATGTTTTAAAACTCGCTTGTATTGTCAGGCTCCTGCGTGGACGCGTAGAGTCGGAGTAAAAACCACGCAGGTCTTGTGAAAGCGTCCAGGCAGATTTAATACCGCGCATTTTCTGTTGTCAAAACTAATGGAATGTGAGACATGACAGCGACATCTCCCCTCTGCCTCGTGTGCGGGTCCGGGAAATCAAAAAGTAAGCACAATTATGAATGTAAGCGTTTAGCTCTCAAATTACACCACGGGAAATAAATAATCAAATGGTGACATCATGTATAATTCACACATCAACAGCAATGTAGGTCAATCACACTCCTTTTCTTTCATTCCTTTATTTTTTTGGAGAGCAACTGGCGAATTAGGGTATCTAAGACAATTATTTCCAAGTGTGCCGGCACTGAGAGCCTTGGCAGAGGACTGGAGAGCCCCTGTGTTGTCCGCCTAGATGTTGATTAAATATGACTGCGCTGGAGCCGCTGCCTCCAGAGAGAGATAGGGAAAGAAACGGCGAGGGAGAGAGATAAGGAGAAAGAGAGGGAGAGAGAGAGAGAGATGGGGGTGGGTGGAAAAGAGCTGAGCAGGTTTCTACTTGAAAGACATGAATGAATATAGTCTCATGTTGCATTGTGTAACGGCTGGGGATTACACGCTAATGCTGTTTAATGCCTGACACATAAAAGGTGAGAAGATGTCATCCGTGCCGCTCGCTTACTGTCATTGCTTGGCTTTGGAATTATGTTTACGTACTGGGTGGTGGTAGCTCAGTGGGTAGGATACTTGCTTCTGGACCAAGAGGTCATGGGGTCGAATCCTGCCCTCAGCTTACCACCACTGGGTCCCTGAGCAAGACCCTTAACCCCAAGTTGCTCCAGGGAGACTGT
>JBBIGA010000132.1:21185939-21229271 GCA_037576975.1 Alestes dentex | reverse complement strand
ACCCCTCCATGATTTCTAAGTGGGAGAACTTGCAAAATTGCAGGGTGTTCAAATACTTATGTTCCTCACTGTATGTAGCCAAATATTTTCATTCTCTATAAAGAAATATTGAGAACAATTCTCAATGAGAGTACTGTTTTTCAGATTTTTGCAGATGCCATACCTTGCAAGCCTGTTTGAGGTCATCCAATACTTGTTAGCCGTGGAGCTCGAACGGAAAACTGGAGGTGTAGCCGTGTGGTCTTGGCCATTGACTACATTTTGGGTTAGAGGTAAATTATGTAAATTAGATTTTTCACTGAACTATTCCATTTAGCATCACTTCAAAAAGGAAGGGTAGTTTATTTTTGTTTCTGTTTTGTATTCAGATGTTCTGATATGCCTCTGTGCACACCACCTGATTTGTTTTCTGGTTGCTGTTGCGAGAGTCAGCCACCTTTCGCCCTCATCCCTTTCCAGCTGCAGAAAACAACGGCACGGACGTGTGCTCGCTGCCACCTGCCTCTCTCTGGTTTTGTTTGAGAGATGCGTGTTTGTGTTGATGAATGAGAAATTACAATTTGCTCCAGTTCACTAGGCACATGAAGCTCTCTCTTGCCCTGTGCGGAGCGATTAACGAGGGACTACAGCTGGGTCCCTTAGCCGCCTGGGCTGTGTTAGGCCTCATTTTGCCGGCTCACTGTGCCTCGTCTGTCAAAAACAACCTGATCTGTCGGACCCCCTGCCAAAGCGCCTCTGATGGTTTTATTAATGCTGAAAGGCAGGGAGAGGTAAATGAGGTAAATCCGCAGGATCCTCCAGCCACCAGCTATTATTGCCCACTCACGCCCCCCCCCCAAGCCTTTTCACTCCGTCTCTATCCGTCTTTGTCTGTCCATCCATGCAGCGCTGTGTCTCTCTCTGGCGCTGTCTCTTTCTCTCTGTCACAGACTCTCTCGCCGTCTCTCTCTTTCTCCGCCTGTCGGCTCTGTTTCTTTTTCCGTCACACACATTTTCTCTCTTGCTCTGGATTTCTTTCTTTCTTTCTCTCTTTCTTTCGGATAGCTCTAACATCCTTTCCCAGTCCTTGTCCAACTGAACCAGATGCTAATTATAATCATTGCACATACATTTGACTTTGATCAAGCTTCATACAAGAAGAGTGTCTGCTGCGTTGGATTGGAGCGTGAAATAATCCTTTTCCTCTACACAGAGTCTTCAGCATTATCACGATGGAGAGCTAGACAGATAGAGCAAGAGAGAAGATGGATGGAAGTGAGAAAAAAAGATGGGAGATCAAGATAGAGAGAGAGTTTTTAAGGCTAGGCTGGCCACTTGAGTTGAGTAAATGCCTCATGCAACGCTTCCAAAATTGGTCCCTGAGCGCTCCAATAAAAGGGAAGCTTCAATAAAGCCGCCTCCCGCCATCTTCCTTTGGCAAGGCCAACAGGTACAGTTGGGTATTAACGTGGTTTGTAAAGCCTTTCACCAGTGCTACTGTTCTATTACTATTCTGTGCACATACTAGGCTGGATTTAGCGAATTCCTGCTCAGAATTTCAATTCCCTCTCTCTTAAAGTAGGCCCGGGTCCCGGCATGTGATAATATCAATAAGCGTGTTGCATTAACCCTGGTCTCTCCATTAGAGCAGCCGTATCAGAATGAATTATGGGGTGATTCCTGACGCACTCTCAAGCAAAAGCGGGGGTGTAAGGGGGGAGGCTGAAAAAAGGTGAATCCTAGAAGCTATACAAATGTAAAGTATGAACAAATACAAACAAAATCTTTAATAGCTTAAATTACTTTTAGGTCTAAACATAAATACATGAGGCAAAACTGACCCAACTTTAGACCTGATCAAACTCTGTATTCCTAGTGATGCCGTCTTGGTGACAGCAGTCACAAGATCATCAATGATCCAAACTGAAAGATGGTCATTATCAGGCATCCAAATTTTGATTTGATCAATTGATGCCTTCAGCCACAGACCGCAGCCGTCTAGAAAATTTCTCACTGCGGTATTAGAAGAGTGCCACCATGCAGTTAGCAATATTAACACACCTCATTTTTACACGGGCAGTATTTGGTGGTGACGAGATTACAGCTGCAGGCCTACTTCAAACAACACTGTTTTAGTCGGCAAACTGTGTATAATGTGCAGTTCTCATGCTCGTGAACCTCAGTAGACCTCAACAAATAGAGTAATTCAAGCCTGCTAGATTAAAAATTAAAGTAACAAGACTTGGGAGAAAGAGTAAAGTCAAAATCCATTATAAATGCGCTACGAGTAACCCATCTTTGAATTTGAACATGACACAAACCCAACAGAGCCCAAAATGTGTCTAGTCCAAAAAACGGATTGTGAAAAGTCGGGTAATGACAGTTTGGACAAATATTTCAAGCTCTAATTATAAAAAAAGAGGGTTTCTGGAATTTGTTCTGTATCTGTGGATGTCCCCCCTCTTTCCCCATCTCTCGCTTTCTTTCACTCTTCTGGCTCACACACATTCTCCCAGTGGTGCTGGAGAGTTAATTTAATGGTGGAGCCAGAGCATCTCTGACAGCCTTGCATAAGCCCTCGTCTTCCTTTTCTTCCCCTTTTTTCCCTTCCATCCACCTCTTCTGAGCCTCGGCGGCCTGGGATACCCGGAGTGTCTGCATTGGTCTTACTGCAGGTGCAACCTCCAAAGGACCAAAGCAAGAGGAATTTCTAATAAACAAAGAAAGAGAGAGGAAAAAATAAACACAGCAAGACTGTTTTGGCATGCAGTAGGATAGGCACTGACACTGCCTTTGAAATCAAAGGCATGAAATCAGAGTCCCATAAGTTTTTCCCCCTTTTGGCACTTTTTTTTTCCAAGAACACAGTCAACGATGCCGGTTCCCTACAATCTGCTGTGCACCCATTCATGCTTCATCTGGCACATTTGTAATAAGGCTCGCTCTCTCACGCCTGCCCTGCTGGATTATGTTCAGTCCCTGGTGTGGAGAGGAGTATGGCACTGATATTGCTTGCTTTCACGACATACGATTCTTCAGCGCTGCACTTGTAGGTCAGCGTGACATTTTCTCCCCTCAGTACCTTTGCAGGTGGATCGACACTATCACGTCCGTAATGAATGCGCTTTCAGAATGGGCACATTGGATGCTGTAGGTCATGACACAGCTCATAATACAGCTCCACTGATCTGCTGCAGCAAGCTTGTTGTATTTTAAGCCTTTTTTGCCTTTGGATGAGAGTTTTTTGTAAGGCCATTGCATCTGTAGCTTCAAGTGCATCAGATTGTAACCATAATTTGCAGGTTTTCTCTCAAACTCCAATTGTAGTCAATCAGCCAAGAGATTATTGGGCCTGAGTTTTGCTTTTATTGTTTTGCACTGAAGCTACAGGGCTAATGTAGCCAACAAGTACATGCAGTTTATATCTAAGGGGCCAATTTGTATAGATAACAATAGGTTATAAAGTGTGAGAAACCACATAAAGAAGTTAATTTGAGATTACCTAAAGCAAGTATGTTATGATTTAAGCATGCAGGTTGCTTCTTAAGTTTAGCATTGGAGCTACACTGTATTGGGATGCCTGACCATTACACCAGCAGACATAGGTATTGACTAGGGAGTTGGTCGCCCCTTTTCAGCTAGAACTGCTTCCACTCTTCTTGGAAGGCTTATTGCAAGATTTTGGAGTTTCTGTGGGAATTTCTGCCCATTCATTCTGTAGAGCATTTATGAGGTCAGGCACTGATGTTGGACGAGAAGTCCTGGCTCACAATTTCTGTTCCAGTTCATCCCAAAGGTGTTGGATGGGGTTGAGATCAGGTCTCTGTGTGGCCAGTCAAGTTCTTCCACACCGAACTCATCCAATCATGTCTTTATGGAGCTTGCTTTGTGCACTGAGGGACAGTCATGGTGCAATTGAAAAGGTTCTTCCCCAAACTGTGTCCACAAAGTTGAAGGCATTACATTGTCCACAATGTCTTAGTTTGCTGAAGCATTAAGATGGACCTTCACTGGAAGTAAGGGCCTAGCCCAAACCCTGAAAAACAGGTGTGTCCCAATACACTTGTCCATGTTGTGTATACCAATACACTTGTCCATGTAGTGTATAAGGGTTGTGTAGCTAACAGGTGATATTACCACACTAATTAGCATTGTGCAAACTGTTTCAATCACCACACTTGTTTCAAATTTTGACAAGTTCTTAAGTAATCCCTAGTACACTGACACAAGCATGACTTACTGTTATCTGAATTAATGGATGCTTTGTCCATGACTGGTTGCGTAATTGTGAAAAGCCTAAAGGAAATGCGCACTCTGGTGACTGAAGTCACATGATGCTGAAGCTCGCAGGACCTTGGGCCCGCAGGAAGCCCATGCTTTTATTTTCCATCCTGTTGGTGTATCGCCCAGAGCTGAACGGAAAACATGACTCGGCACTTCTGTGGCCAGCAGCGCTGACCCAGACCGGAAGGCATGATGTTGCACTTTCCGGTGGTCTGGTAGCATTGGCTGGTCTGTGGGTCAGAAAAAGGGATACTTCAGACAATCACACATGGTCATATGCTTCCTTTCCCACTAACCACTGTTTTCTTTGTCATTGTCATTTACTGACTTTGCCACTGTGGTATCTGTAATGCTGGCTTTAATGTCTTTACTGCGGTCTTTGAATGGGCTTGGGTACAGAAAGCAGAACATGTGACCCCACTTTGTTAGTGCCCCAACACAACCTGATGTTCTTGAATAGACTTCACACTGAAAGGAATGTATAGTCTTTTGCCTTCTCCTGGTAAAATGACCATGAGAACTCAAACTTTGGCAAAAGACTGCAGCTAATGGGTGATGCAACCTAAAATCACCCCAATTAGCATTGCGCAGACTGTTTAAATCACCACACTTGTTTCAAATGTTGTTCTTAAGTTATCTGACACAAGCATGGCTGTTATCTGTAAAAATGGATGCTTTTAATTGAAAATAATTATTTTTTTCTAATTGAAAATAAGTACCTAATTGGTTTTCTAATTGAAAATAAGTATATTTCCTCTACAAAAGACACACCTCAACATGTTTTAATGCATAGTTATGCATGATGTTGCATTGGCTAATCTGTGGATCAGAAAGATGGGCACTTCAGACAAGCACTTATTGTCATATGCTTCCTGGCCCACGATCCACTATTTTCTTTATTATTGTCATATAGGTCTTAGCCACTCTAACATCTGTAATGCTGAGTTTAATTTAGTTTTTTTAATGGTCTTGAGTACATAAAGCAGAACGTGTAATACTTTATTAGTGTCCAGATACAATCTGATGATGATAAATAAATAAATAAATAAATAATTGACTCTAAGTGGGATACTTGAGACCCAGTCATGACCTAATTTTGCTTTTTGAGATGACCATGTTTAACCTACTTTTTTTTTTGTTAATCACTGCAGCTTTTGACAGTCTATGTTTTGACTGTTCACTGTTAAAAGTGTCCATCATACCACTGATTGCCTTCATTTACTTCTGTCCTAGTCAGCTTTCTGTCATATTGCTCTTCAGCCTGTCTGGCCACGATATGAAGTGGTTAATTTGAGGCGGTGGCATGTCTTCTTCTCCAGCCAGCCTAAACGGAGGCCCATCAGGCTGGCCTTTACACCTGTAAGCTAATGGAAGCATGTCTCTCTACTATTCTGAGCCAGGGAGAGTGGAACAAAAAAAAAGAGAGAGTAGAAAAGCGAGGCGGTGATGCTTTTTATGAAGAGAGAGATGCAGCTTTAGCAGACCTTAGTGTGTGCTGGGGTTGGTAATTCCTCTGTGACTAATACAGACACCTTTTTGTCTGTTATTGCCTCTCATCCAGATGGATATTAGGCTAAGTAACAAGCCACCGACTTGATTTCGTCTGATTTTTTATCTTCTTTGATGAAATTACAGCTTTTGTTGTGTAGGCACGGCTTGTTTAGGAGAGAGAGCGAGAGAGCGAGAAAGAAAGAGAGATGAAGGACGAGAGTTAGTATGGTAGGAAAAGTTATCCTGTTTCTCAGACAGCCTGGCCGGAGTCTTTAATAGACCACTGTAGGCTTCTGAAATAGGGCCTCGTAGCGCTAAATGAGATTTGAGGGTATCAGAGTGCAATATGAGAGAGGTCTAAAGGATAGAAATAGCGAGGAACACATCTAACACATGTTTCTTCTGGGTCAGATTTGAGCCATGTGGATGTCAGAGGAATAAACAGTCCTGAAATTTATGAGGTGATTGTTGTTCACAGCTCAACACGCTTCACAGTTTTGGTCAAATTACATTTTTGCAGCCATTAGCTCAGTCTCAAAGCTCAGAGAATGGTCTTCAGTGGCTCCTTTTAAAGCGCAGCTTCTCCTGCCTGGGCTAATACAGTAAGCATTTAGAGAGATTTGGCACAGATTGGCGTATTCAAGCCCCAAAATAAGCTTCTAGGACTTCAGCATCAGCTGGCCTCTTTAGCCCGCATGGAAGTGATCCTCACAGCATAGCTGATGACGCCTGACAAACAGTGATTGTGCATTTCCCCTCAACATCACAGGGAGCCTTGACTTTTACTGTTATTGTTACTATATTCTGATTAGACTTCACACTGAGGAGAATATAGTGTTATATCAAACTTTGAGTGCTCCTTATCAAATAACATGTGTTGGTTTTCTAATTGGAAATAAATACATATCCTCAACAGAAGACACACAGTTTAATCCATAGTTATGCTTTATTTGTTGAATCAAGCAAATAACAAATAAATGTGTGTGTGTGTGTGTGTATGTGGGTATGTTGGTATGTGTGTGTTTTTTGTTAAACATAGCAAATAAATAGAAACTGTGTCTTCTGAAATGTGTCTCTGCTTTGTTCCCTATATAGAATGTACTGACTTGTTTTCAACCAAATCAACAAAACATGTGATTTGACTTTATATAATGACACAATACTTGAGTACTGTTTTGCAAGTTCAGTTTACGTATGCAAACTGTATGATTACATCTAGGGTTAATAATTGGTTTAATACAGCTAGGGTTAATAATTGGTTTCATAATTGCTGCATACAGTACTGTACTCTACTGCTGCAAATTATCACATAATATTTGCAAGAAAGTCACACCTGAAATTGCAGAGTGTGTCTTTCTAAGTTCCTCCATTAATATTATTATTAGTGGTATTATTGTAGCTATTTTGATACAGAGGCCTGACATGTTCTGTCTTTAACCTCTTGAACTGTGCTGTGTGGTCTTGTTCTGACCCGTTGTGTGACAAAGCAATGGACATGTGTAATTTACAGTGTGGACCAGGCACACTCAAAGCGGGGGTTAGCTGATGCATCACTAGCTTGCTCTTCTCTGTTAAGTGTGCGCAATTCAAACGATGCAGATGACACACATTCTCTACTTGAGTGCCAGTGAATATGAGAAAACCTGATGTATTTAATGAGATTTTATTACATGCTAGCGAATATTATACACATTTACTGTTCCAAATGAGATAATGGGCAGAAAGACAATCAGTTTGACTAGAGAAAAGACAAATGCGGGCTACAATTGCCCAGTAAAATGAAGTGTCATTACTATACCACTGAGAACCATTCATATGACTGGAGCCATAGTATCTGATGGACTCAGGCTGGATCCAGAGTCTGAGCCGCCTCAGCTGTGACAGCAGAGTCACGGTCCGTTGCTCTCCGGCCATCGGAAAGCTCTGTGTTTACTGATGAAGGCTGCTCAGTGACAGTCTGGAAGCAGCAGAGGAGAGAGAAATATCCTGTATGTCCATAAGCGGTGTGGAAGATTATAAACAGAGTTATGCTGGCCAGAGGGGCCTGAAAGAGACAGACCGTGGCCTTGTTATTCTTTCAGTAAAATAAGAAGGGGGTCACAGCATAGCCATTGCAGTGCCAGAGCCAAGGAAGACTTTAAGCACTCTTTAGTACTGTAATTAACCCCGGCAGATTTACTGCGGCCTCTCTTGCTTTCTAGCTGAGACTCATCCAAATGCTCTGCAATAAGGCTTCTATGTGTGATCAAAATACTAGTACACTGCAACATACTGTGAAAGATAAAGCCGCTGTTCCTGACCTGTTAAGCAGCAGGGTAATGCTACAGAACTAGCCCTGATCTGTTAAGCAGGACGGTTTAGCAGCAGTGCCGAGGTCGCTCTGACACTGTTTACCATTGTAGCGCTAGGCGATGCAGAGCAGCAGGCTGAGATTAATGGGATTGGCATCTATCAAATTGATTAGCGTGCAGCCAGAGAGATACACGGAGAGGGACACTGCTATGTGGTCGTGGGGCAGAACCCACAGCTCTGCTAAACGCTGTGATCAGGGAGAGAGAGTGTGTGTGTGTTTTCACAACGAGAGAGGACCAAAGAATGACGAGACACTGAGTGATGAGTGCACTCGTTCAGACTGGAACATCCTCTCTGTTGTTAATGCACACAAAGGGTCAAATTTGTATTAGCATAGCATGTCTTTTATCACATTCTCACCATCAAGAGAGTATGTCTGGGCATTAGCTTCGTGGTGAGAATGTACTTAAAGCTCCACGGTGTTGGCTCTGGTCCCTGCTGTGTACAGAGTGGTCATGTGTTAAAGTTGTATCGCCCCATGCTCATCACACAGCTAGCTAAAGTCTTCACACGTTAATCGCAGCTAGAGAGTGAGTGCCGGGCGCTGGCTGGAAGCAGCAGTGGCAGTATGGGTGGATAATTCGAACAGCCGCCTCTTTGATTTCACTGAATCAGTTATATAACCGGATTGGATTTTAGGGCCGAGGTTGCACGCCAAGCCGACTGAAGTAACACTGGCCTCCGTTGCCTTCATTGTGTAACGAACGACGCGCGGACGCGTTTAAGCCATAAAATCGATGCACTCATGCTTTCCTCATTCCCCTTATTTATCTATCCCTTTTGTGTTTTTATTCCTCTCTGTCTTTATCTTTTCCCATTCTATTCTCTCTGTTACTATTTCTAGTCTGCCTCTCTCTCTCTCTCTTTCTTTCTGTCTCTGTGCTTCTCTCTCTCTCTTTCTGTCTCTGTGCCCCTCTCTCTCTCTCTCTCTCTCTCTCTCTCTTTCTGTCTCTGTGCTTCTCTCTCTCTCTTTGTGCCAGGCTGTGTAAATCTGCTGTAGATAATGGTCTGTGCGCGGGCGGGTGCCAGTTTTTGGAGTTGTGACTGCTGTTGTAACGGGTTGTTGCCCAGCTGGAGTAATGAATGGCTGGGGTTCCTCTGCCTCTCCCTCTCTCCCTCGGGCGCCCAAGCCTCACATGGGCCCGTCTCCCTGCCAGCCAGTGAGCCAGCGAGGCCCCAGATCACACATACAGAACCTAGAGAAAAGAATTCTGTTCGTCCAGATGTATTCTGAGGGATCATACTTCTAATCCTTAGAATTCAAGAGTTATTACTCAGTAGAATCTGCCTTTTTTTGCTTGTTTGTTTCAATGTCAACAAATGACAATCATGGCAGGATGCTATTTCTCTCTGATAAGCAACTGTCTTTTTTGTCAAATTAATGTAATTAAAACTAAATTATCCTATTCTGCTAACAAACTTTGATGCAGTGCAATGCTGCCAGCTACAACCTAACCTCTGAGAGTAATTAAAACAGAAGATTACAGGTGTGAGACAAGGATTGGTCTTCTTTCTGACTGATGTCGATGACTGACTGTGATGTGAGAATGAGAGATGAGCGGGATGAGTGGTGCATATTTCCACTAAGCAGCCGGCTTCCGATGGCATTTAGAAAGGATTTGGCCTGATTATTGGGTAGAGGATTTGTTTCAGCCAGTTGAACTCAAAGACCATTGGCCAGCTGCGGAAAGAGGCTGTGGTGGATTGGTTGCAGGAGTGGCTGAACTAGGGTGACCTCACAGAAGTGAGATGGCAGTGGGAACGTGCAGGAAGCCCCCGGTCTTGCACCCAGTCCAGGCCAATGTGCTGTAGATTTTTTATTTTTTTTTTGCATCTCACAGCTGTGAGTACCACTTGACTGTTTATGTAATCCTATATCTGTCAAATCTGCGCTGTGCTTTTTCCCAGTGCAGTCCTTTCAGCCCTGAAACAGTAGGCCCTAGCACCTCTGATCCAGCACTGGCAGCAAACTGCTGGAGAGAGAGGGGAAACTGCTTAGAAATCATCAGAACCTTCTGATCGAGGCCAGATTAGGCATGTTGAATTCTCCCAAAATTAGTCAATGTGTAATGGTAGCTATTAACCGTTTAGTAAACGTTTAAGCAAACTGAACCAACCATTAAAATCTGCAAGCTGAAATTACTAAAGCAGATCCCTGCAATCAAGCTAAGAACAACCTTTGTTTGCATTGCCAGTGAATGATGGATCACAATTCACTTCAGTCCTTCTAGCTTTTCAGACAGTGCATTGTGTTTAACTATTTTTTTTCCTTCTCAGGTTTGGGCCATAGCCATTTTTAGAGATCTCGCCCCTATCAGGTAACACCACCAGCAAGCGTACATACCTGTCACTTACTGAATCAACAGCTATTCAGCGTTGTCTTCGGTGAAAACTTTTAATTGCCTTTCACTCTCTACATGGCTTCGCAAAACATCTGTCTGGTCTATTATTTCTGTGGAGAGTGTGTTGATTTTGACATCTTTCCTGTGCAATAAGAAGTGCCTGGCCATAGTTGGTGCCTCACAACTGGGAGAGACCCTGCTCTTACTTACCCCTGCATTGTAGAAGCAGTGCCTTTCGCTAGAATGGCCAACAGGGGCTTGCTAAGATGGATCTCTAATTATGATTGCTCAAACATTCACTTGCTGTCTTTTGTGGAAATCTATCCTGTTAAGACTTAATAAGTTGCAGTGTTGGTTCAGTGCTATTGACTCAACCTCATTTAAATGTTTTGTACTGCTGCTGTGCAATGTAAACATATTCCAACACTGATTTGAGATTATTCAAAATGCGAAATCTAAAGGCAGACAGCCGACTAATTAAGAAACTAAATTACAGTCTGTCTTATATTTGTTTTGAATCTTTTGTGCTGATGAATCGAGTATCTGGGGCTTTAGATAATCAGACATGCTGTGAGAAGCAGATCTAAGTAGACTGAATGAGTCTTTGCCTGCGATTTTCAGAAAAATAAGAAAAAAAGAATCCCAGCTTTTGCAAATAACCAGCTTCCGCATTGAAACGGGGGATTTCAAAAAAATTAGAAAAACGCTAAACAGGCAGCGACACGTTTTGCCACTAACAATTTCCCCCCCTTTCATCTGCCACTCTCACCATAATATTGACTTTCAAAATGGAGGGATTATGTGGATGGCAGAACTCGCAAGGTTCCCAATTGAGAGAACATGTGTAGTGTCAATCAAGAAACCTAATTCTGTTCATATTGGCAAAACTGGTCGAGGCAGCCCTGGTTTCCTGTGGCCTCTGGTGACAGATGATGTTTGTTTCTAGCGTCCTTCTGAGGGCTCAGTGCCTCCCCACCACCGCCCTATTACAATTTAGATTTATGGAAATCAGCTCTAATAGAAACCTGCGCAAAGCTTGACAGACAGTTCTGATGAGAGTTTAGTCCTGTGTGTGTGTGTAAACCCTTAAGCTGACTGTGAGTAGCTCATGCAAGAGGCCAACACCGCGCCTGTGTTCACGGTAAAGCTCCAGCGAGTGATTACGGCTGCGTCTGTGATGTGTGTGATCCGAGGAGGTGTGACCGTGGACACAAGAACAAAATGCATTAGAATGACAATAATTTATAATCTTCTCTGTGTCAGAGGTCTGTGTCAGGGAGCCGAGGGAGCTAAGTGTTTATTTAAGCCTAGCTGAAGTCTATGGAGGAGCCCGAACGTCTTCTCAGCAGGTTCTGGGTGAAAAGCAGAGATTAGATCCGGGCGCCCTTGTTTGTATTCAAGGATAAGAGCAGCTGCTGTTGCTGTCTAATTCTAATGTCATGTTGACATGCCTTTTTTTGTAGAGGATTGCTACGTGTGAGGGATTTAATAGACTTTGATATGCTTCAGTCAGTGCTACGTTGCTCAGCTCCCTACAAGACGATGAGCCTCAGAGAATAGGGGCCAGTCTGGTGGACTGAGTTAGGCAAAGCACGGTGTGATATGTTGTAAACTATGCCGATGCAAGGTCACACTTTCTAGCAGAATGGAACAACGATTAATGTCATTGCTAATTACTTGCAATTTGACAGACCTCTAAACAATAGATGTGACTTTTATACTAACGGTCTTTCTGGATAAGGCACCACTTTTTTGGGCAGTGTAGGTGTAATAAGAATCTTCTGATGAGTCACTGAGTCAGTGTGATCAGAATGAGACTCTTGCTTTGTAGCAATATCTGCCAGCATTCGCTGTCAGTAACAAACAGGACCCTGATTGGTTACGGTGCATTTCGTATATGTGCCCCAGGCAGGCCAGCTTGTTGTATAGTTGGAGAGAATATGGCTGGCCTGTGGTCTATGAGTAATGGTGCTCATTTAATAAGCTACATTTACTTGTTGCTCTGAGTGGTGCGGGTGGGTTTTCCAGATCATCATAAAGCATCATTAGTTCATGCCCCTTGTTTAACCTTGAGAGCCCTTGGGGTGGGACTTCTTTGATCACTCATTCAGCATCATCCAGTCACAGTCATGAGCAGTCATAGCTAACTGAGCTGTCCTGTCTAGCTGACATAGACCACAGGCCAGCAACATAGAAATAGAAAGGAGTGACAGGAAGGCATGTGGACGGAGGGAGTGTTATCCGCTCCCATTTTGCGCCGTGTCATTAACCCTCCACCCCCCCACAGGGTACTGGATGCTCTGTGTGTCAGAAACGGTCTCTCCATGCTGGCACTAGGAGAACAAGGCTGCCATTAGTGCTGCAGTTAGTTCTCCAGCAGAGACAAAAGAAATTATAAATATCACTACTCTGGGATGACACCCCACACTAGCAAAGCCTCTCATTATCACCGCCAGAGAATGTCAGGCAAGAAATAAAGACTAATGGACTAACCTCTCCGACTAATCGTTTTTCAGGCGTGCTCTCACAAAAGAGGAGCTTCCTTCAAGGAAGATTAAACTTTCTATTTTTAACATGCAAATAACTGAACCTAAAGGGATGGGGGCCCCGCTGCCACCATGTGAGAATTCTCCCCAAAAACTGATCAAGTCTTCAGACTTGTTTGGTAACTGCTCAGATATTTGATAATGTCTTTTATATGCTTTGCTCCTTGGGTGTATTAATAATTAGTTTTATTTAACCATTTAAATTACATGCTTAAATATTAATCTTTATTGAGAATGGATGGATTAATCCCAGGCATGAAATTCCAAAGTGTTTTTTTTTTTCGTCCCACAACAATTAATAGGATTTTCCACCATAACTGGATTGCAGTTTAGGTTCTTTATCTACCACAGTACAATAGCTGTAAATATGAATTTAGGAGATCAAACAAATTTCAGTCTATTGTTAAGAAGCTTACTGGGGGAGAGAAAAAATGTCAAGGCACAGGGTTGGGGGGGGCGGGGGGTGGGTTGGGTAGCTGGCTCTGCTCTGTTACCCTCTGCCTAAGCTTCTGAGCCAGGCTCACTGAAGGCAGGGAGACCAGCCCATGGAGCTTGAAATGACTGTTCTGTCCATTCAGACTGTTGGTCTGTGCTTTGAATTATGAGTAGCGTTTCAGTTCAACCACAATGTGGCATTAGACTCTTTTATCCCTCCCCCCTATTTCTATACACACTTATTCATATCCTACCCCTAACATGGCATGGCTTTCACTTCCAGAGATTAGCTCGTTACCACAATGTTGCTGGCAGGGTTCATGTTGGCAAAGCTAACTAAAATCAAGCTGCTAAGGGCAGGCTTTTCCTAGCCAGTTTCCAGTACAGCAGTGCTAACACTAGCATATCCAGTCAGCATGGCTCTGGGCGCTTGTGTGGCGGAGGCTCTGAGCGCTAACATGTGGTTTACTTTGCCTCACTGTTCATTAAGAAAAACAACAGTTTCTGTTGCACCATAATAACAGTCCTGGTGGACGATGGAATGCAGTGGTTTCCTGTTGTTTCCATTCTATTCATTCTCTTCAGAACTGTCCAGCATTGGCAAGCATTGCCGCGGCTCCCATTTATGCCCTAGCCTTTCTTATGTGCCTGAATAAGGAATACCACTATATGTGGGGAGTCAAGCTCTGCCTCAGCAATTTTCAAGTGGGGAATCATTAAGAGCAAGTATAGCTTTGAATTTGCCATGGTCCAGATGAGATTAGCAAAACTAAATTAGGATACCATTCACACTGTAACATGCCCAGGAGGTTATTTTAATGTAAATGTGAGAGGATTATAGCTAGACGATTTTTAAGGTGACATTGTATATTATAACCATGTTAAATCCAACTTTCTAGAAGCTGCTGCAGTGCATCCACCACCATTTTCCTTTCACTATATTGAAGGACTATCGTAATTAAAAATCAGTTTTTATATATTTTCAATAAATCAACTTGGAATAAACCGGGGCTCTACAAGTCATTACAAAGTTGTGCTCAGCAGTCTCAACTTTCTCCACAAGGAGAGCTAGTGTATGTCAAGTGTTTGCTATTGTAGATTGCATTTAATTACTTGATTAATCATCCACATAATTGTTAGATTAGTCTACTACTGATATAATCACTAGTGACAGTACTATCATTTTGGTTAGAATTGGGTTTCCATTCACACTTTAGCATGTGCGAGAGGTCACTTATAATGTAAGAGGATTATAACTTCAAGATGATACATTAAATTATCATATTTTGATGCAGTAATCAACACATCCACAATGCAAAGCATTGTGCAATACACTGGTGAACTTCTTACTACGACGTTGATAGGAATTGGAATGGCAGTGTGAGAAGTATGCCTCAGGACTCAAAAGGTCTCATTTGTTTGAGTGATGCTCTAATGAGTGTGCACTGTGGCTTAGATCACGTCTATGCTGTGCCATCTGCCACCTGTGACCAGAAATCCAAGGGAATCCAAGGGAAATGCAAATGGGCACACTTTTATAGGGGAGGAACTGGACTGTAGGGGTTCTGTTCTTCTGTTTTATGCGATGATATACTGTTCCATTACTTTTATTTATTTAACCCCTTGGAAATGGTGCTTAGCTAATGGCTCAACAATACAATGGCTGACTTCATGTGACTCAAAAGCATGTGCAACCTTTGTATTTCCACGTTGTGTGAACCACTGTGGTATAAGAGGAATAAGAAAATGTTGGAATTTGGAAAAAACACAAATAAAATGAATCAAGTTGTCTTTAAAAGTGATGCGATTAAAACGTTCTTTAAAATCGTACCTTAGGTTGGCTTGAATCGATCAGGGCCACATTTGCTTTTATGAGCATTGGCATGATGTAATTTCCGGCATGGAAAACATTTGTCAGCATGCCAGCAGCGTATATAATTTTGCATGACTTGCACTAACGGAGTAGCGTCTCTGTTGCAAATCAAATCTGATCCGCTATCAAGTGAGTGCAGTGGGCTGAATACTCGACTACAAAGGCTACTGTCGACCTCATGTGGTTGCGTGGTCATGGTAGTCAAGCTGAAGCAGAAAGCTGCCACCTTTCTATTGGCTCTGTGTGGGGTTATGACTCACCTCTGTGGTGAAATACAACCCCGATGAACTTGTATTCTCATCCCTACCTAGACAAATGACCGCATTGTCAAATGCTGTTCCAACTGCCCCATTCCTGCCATAGGATGTGGGGGACATGGCTGTGATTCACAGGTGCTAACATTGACATGGTAATCTCTTACTGCTTCTTGCAGATTCAAAGGAGGAAAAGAATTACTTCCGACAACAAAGCGCAACTAAGAAGCGCATTGGTCTTCTCTATTCAGTTGTATGTCTGGGGTGTATAATGAAAAGAGAGCTGTCAGGCAGTGCAGAGGGGAAAAAAAGAACGACAAACCATAATAAACAAAGACCTTTTGCTTGTGTTCCTGACAGCACTGATGCTAACCTTTGAACGGTGGTTATTTACACCACTCGCTCCCTTCTTGAGCGCAGCTGTCGCTGTGCCATAAAAAGAGAAACACTCTTTCTTACATTGAGCCACAAGCCAGCAGGAGAGAATGAGAAATAGAGAGAAAAAAGTGAACAGAGAATGGGAGAATGAGACAGAAGAGGTGGAGGAGTAGCGCTAATGTTCGTGCCTAAGGGGTAAAAGGGGTTTTGGGGTTGCAGGAGAGTGCTGGCTTAGCACATCCTTGATAACTGCTCCAGAGGGATGCGCCTTTCCATCTCCAGTGTGTGCAAACTCAGACAAAGGAGCAGCATGAAGGGCAACCCCAAGCCCAGCCCCAGCTTTATAACCTTCTTTATGACCATGCTAATATACTGCTCCTGGGAGCCTCCCTAGCACCTCGCTCGTAGGGAGCGAACCATTTTTCAGGGAACGTTTCTTTGAAAAACGCCAGGCTGCCCAGCAGGGCTTCATAATGCTGTCCATTGCAAAGGCTGTAAAAGGGTATCAGGATCTCTGATGCAAATTTCGGCACACCAAAGTGCTACTTATAATTCTGGCCTTGTCTTTTACCTTTGATCACGTTGCTTCCCTATTATCCTCCAGATGCAAATGCAGGGAATAAAGCCACTGTAACTTTTGACGGGTTCTACTGCGTCAGTACAGCACTGTTCTGCTCAACATTCCACCTTGTTGGATGTAATTACCTATATTGGTCTGCTATGCTTAATCATATTTGATTTTCAGAGGCGCAGCCATTGTCTCCATTTGCTGGCCCCTTATGTTGCTCGCCTGTGATAATATATGCAGATCAAACAGGAAGGAATGGCAAAGAATACAAATGCGGTGTATGTAGTTGGACGACAGCACCCGTATCTCTAATGGTGGCCTGATTCGTTTAGGAATGATTGCTCTGCTGCCAATGATTAATCCCCCCAGGGTTTGATTGTGTCAGATGGAGAGAAAAAAAAGGAGGGGAGGAAACAACGCAGGAACAAAACTGGAAGGCATAATTAATAGATTCAGATCCTGTTAAACAGCCCCCTAAAAGAGCAGAGTAAAAAAGGGTGTGCAGAACGGGCGCCCAATTTGTTCACACTTTGTTCTAGTAATAAGATCCATGCCTCCCCCGTGCAGTGGACGAGATAATTAACTCCCCAAGATACACTTGTGAGAAAGGGGCCACCCTTTTGATTTATTGTATGCGGTAGAGAGATCTCTGCTGCCCTTTTCAAACTGTTGTTACATAAATTGCATAGTGTCCTTGATGTATTTTTCCCACTGATAGACTGGCAAGGCAGATGGAGAAGACAAAGACACTTGTGCAATCAAAAGCAAGGGCACGACTAACATTTGATAGAAAGGAAAAACCCTTTAACCACTTCTACTTTTGCCATGAAGCATAGCTGTAAGTTAAAAATGTACTATGTAATTCCTCATGAATCAATAATAGCTATTTGATTTGTGTCTTAAGCTATTTGAGAATGGAAATTTAAATGATTGGGCTAACAGCTTCTCAAACAGTGAGGGTAGCAAAAATGGTCCAACCTACTAAAAACCATTCTCTCAGTATTCGTGTAAGTGGCATGATTCAGGTGCTAATTTCTATTTCTACAAAGTGTCTCGCCTCCCTACATTGTGTGTTCCTTCGCAACAACTTCTTTGGAATGCAAAGATAAAGCTTTCCTGCCATTGTTTTCAAGAGCGACCTAATGGAAACTCTGCTCTCAGAGGCACTAAGAGTAGTTTATGAGCAGTTTTTTCCAATGACTTTTATCTCTTTAGCTTGTTTGTGAGTCATGACAGTCTTAGTCTTACTCATGCATACTCTGTCTTTCTGTCTCTTGCAGAAACATTTGAAGATGGTGAAAACGGCACAGTAGGAAGAGGCCAGAGAATTAACTTTTAGGACGCAGAGAGGAAGGACATACCTTCTGATACACTTCTAGATTCTTTCTTTTGCTTTCTCTGACCTTGTGGGTCTTTCAGATAATGGAGGGCCAGCGGGATTCACAGAAAGCTTTTCTAGGAAGCTCGTACAAGGCTTTCACATTGCACCTGTGTGGCTGGTTCTTGCTACTGACTCTTGCTACGACATGCAGTGGAAATACGTTTACCACTTTTCACCCAGAGAGGCGAGAATGGTCCTTCAACCACCTGACTGTCCACCAGACCACAGGGGCTCTCTACATTGGTGCTGTTAATCGTGTTTACAAGCTCTCTGGCAACCTGACTCTACTGGTGTCCCACGACACTGGTCCAGAAGATGACAACAAGGCCTGCTACCCTCCTCTCATCGTCCAGCCCTGTTCTGAACCTCTAGTCTCCACCAACAATGTCAACAAGCTCCTCCTTGTCGATTACTCCCATAACAGGCTTCTGGCCTGTGGGAGTCTCTACCAGGGTGTGTGCAAACTACTTCGGTTGGATGATCTCTTTATATTGGTAGAGCCTTCACACAAGAAAGAGCATTACCTCTCTAGTGTCAATCAGACAGGCACCATGTATGGCGTTATTGTGCCCTCCCAGGGAAAAGATGGAACGCTCTTCATTGGCACTGCAGTAGATGGCAAGCAAGACTACTTCCCGACCATCTCCAGCCGCAAACTGCCCCGTGATCCAGAGTCCTCTGCAATGCTGGACTATGAAATGCACACTGACTTTGTCTCCTCACTCATCAAGATTCCCTCAGACACCCTGGCGCTGGTATCGCACTTTGACATATACTACATCTACGGCTTTGCCAGCGGGAACTTTGTGTACTTCCTGACCGTGCAGCCAGAGACTCCAGAAAACGGCATGGCCTCCAGCGGCTCTTCCAACGACCTTTTCTACACTTCACGCATTGTCCGCCTTTGCAAAGATGACCACAAGTTTCATTCCTATGTATCGTTGCCCATTGGGTGTGTGCGGAATGGGGTGGAGTACCGTCTGCTGCAGGCGGCCTACCTGGCCAAACCAGGACGGGTTCTCGCCACTTCTCTAAACATCAGCGCCACAGATGATGTACTTTTCACCGTTTTCTCCAAAGGCCAGAAGCAGTACCACCGGCCCCCAGATGATTCTGCCCTCTGCATCTTCACCATCAAGGACATCAATGCCCGCATTAAGGAGCGCCTGCAGTCCTGCTATCAAGGAGAAGGCAACCTGGAGCTCAACTGGCTGTTGGGGAAGGATGTTCAGTGCACCAAGGCGGTAAGAGACGTTTTGTTCTATTCGAGCATAGGATAGATAATGATGGATAAGAAGTAGCCTTGGTTTCTTAGTGAGCTGTGCATATTAGCCATCATTTCATATTATGTAATGAGTCTAAAATAGTAATAATTCAAGGAATGTGCTGTTTGAATTCTTGTTAATGCGCTTGACTGCTCTAATTGCACTTGTTAGGCACAGTATGATTTTTAAATGTAAAAGCTTTTCAAGTACTAGTGTCTGTCTTTGCTCTTTAGAGTACATTCACACAGGCTTGAGCTCTGTCATGCAGGCTTTGGTTCTCAAGAAAACACCAGCGCATCAAACAAAGTCATTAGCTCATTTTTGTGCTTTCTTTCAATGTCCACTGAGAATTCTATCAGGGCCATAATGCTTATGCAGCTATTTAGAGTTCAAACATCATCTTATCTCTGACTCATTCAGAGGTGGCAGCATTCAGTTAGAACACCACTAACCAATGACCCGCGAAACCCACGAGAGAAAGAATGTAACATGACAGTTTACACAGACACAGCAAGCCTCAAACACAATCCACAATCCTGTCAAATTTTGTTAAGGGTGTACATTTATCAAGTTATTTTTCTACCAGCTGTAATTAAGGGTCATTTATTTAAAACTTTGATAGGATGAGTAGCCACATTAAAATCTATCAGAAGAAGATATGTTCACCAATTAAAATGAATTTATTTCTCTTGGCAAGCATCAAAGCAGTCACATTCTCCTCCAGTGCAATACAAATAAACAGAGAGGGAGGGAGAGAAGGGGAGGGAGAGAGGAACTGAGAGGATAAAGGATCCCCCATTGCAGAATTTTCTCACTGTGGCCAGTATGAAGTACAAACATGTTAACTGCCTGTGTAGTCGGGAATTAGGACAAAACCAGAGAGCGAGAGCATTGCATAGAACTGCATAGATCTTGTGCAGAGCCCTGCATAGCATTAGCAATATTCATCCTATTTTTAGCCTTTTTTCCCCCCAATTCAGTTCAGAAATTCAAACCCAAGAGATGGCTTTTTTGCTGTTTAATTACTGATAGGAATGCAGGGAGTTATGACAGAGAATTATTAGCACTAATGACTTGCTGTGTCAGTTCATCTCAGTTCATCTGTGTGTGTATGCACTATGCATGCTATTTTTGTCAGTGCCGTTGTGCTGATGTGACGTATATGCATGACTTTAAGATCTATGTGTAAAAGAGGTTCTAATTTGATGTATACATTAAATGTAGAAATGCATTACATATTTAATTACACAATGACTTATACTGATATAATGAAATATATTTTCATTTGGTTTATATTCTATATAGACTTCTGCAGTTTTGCTCTTCTGCTTTTTCCTCTAGATTTCATGTCAGGTAACGACAGAAATGTCAGGGGTTTTTTTACATAAAACAAGACTAGGCACAAATCTGTTCATCCAACCTTCATAAACATTTCCACTTGCAAACATGGAAATTCTGAATGTACAATTCTTGTTTCAGTGAATGAATGAGAATTACTTAATAGTCACACCATGTTCTTGTTATTACCAGAGATAATGGTTAACAGTGACCCTCACTATAGGAATCTGGACTTTCTTTTGGGTTAATCTGTCCCCAGCACCCTCCAGATACAACCACGGACCCCTTTATTAACATCAATAAATTCACCGTTAGCTCAGTGTCAGGGGTGATTGTCAGCTGGAGGAACGCGTTATGGGGGGTGTGAGCAGGGTGGTCTTGTTTGCACCGCTGAGAAGCAGCATTTGGGGGATTCTCTCATGGTAGGAGTTACCACTCCAGCTTTATTATGCCCCTGCCGAGACACCTCCCATCAGCCCCCAGTGGGCCTGTGTCTGGGTTATAATGTCAGCCAGGCCTCTTTCGTGTTTTTCTAGGCCTCATTAGGAACACTCCACAAGCACTTAAGTCTCCAGCCACCTCCTTTTCTGTCTCCCTTGTCTGTAGAGGAAGGGCTTAAGCATCAACAGTGTGAAAGATGTGCATTTCATAAATGTCTTGGTCAATACCTGCTCAATAAATCTATTCTATTTAAAGGGCCGAGCCGGTATATTTTTAACGATTCTCATAGAAAGCACAACCCCACGCGAGTTAGGCCTGGCAGCAGAGGGAGTAAAACACCCAGTGCCCTTTTCCTGCCACACAGCTATTTTTCTTCTTTTTTAAAGACACAGCAGGAGTATGAAAATATTTGCACAATGAAATATATACTCCTCGAAAGTCTTTTTTTTTTTCCTGACCAAGAAAATAAACTCCTTTTACCTTAAAAGTTTTGCCAGCACCCAGCGGAGTCACTCTGGCCCAGACACGATTGTTTTTCTTTAATTTCCTGCTAGTTATTCCTGACTATTTTTGATGGCTGCAGATGTGACCATCTCAGCTAGACTCTCTTCCGCCCGATGCTTATAGGCTTACACTGAAGTTTAACCCAGTAAGGCTTGGCTATTAAATTTGTTCTGGTTGCATTGCCTCACATATCCCTCTATAGTAACATATATCCATGTAACATACTGAAAATGTGTTATGTTGTCACTGTCTTAGCAAAGCCTTATACTTTCAAAGCAGTAAATATTAGGTGGAGGAGAAAAACGATCAGGCGCTACGAAGCACACATTTTGCATTTACTGAAACATTGCAGTCCTAGTACCTTATCATTATCAGGTAAGTGCTAGTCCCCCAAGGTACAAGGAGTGTAAATGTATCTTCAAAGGTACAACATGTTCCTGTTTTATACCTCACATGCGTTTTAAAGGCGCAATGTATTCACTGTCACAGTGGAAAGGGGCACATTTGTACCCTTTCATAACTAAACTGTTTTAAGCAGAAATATAACAGAAAATGTCTGAAGACTGGGTATGTTTAGTCAATGTGACTTAAAATATAACTGCAGCCGATTGTGAGATTTTGTTCTCTATCCGATGGTACTGAAGATGTGCCCTTGAAGGTGCGATCACAGTGACGGTGCACTGTTTGAAGGCCAGTATTCATAAGGACCTTTCATCAGAGCCTACATCAACATTTATAAGGGCTTAACTGAATAAGCAGCATTGCAATAAAGTTGTCATAAAGGCTACTTTAGTCAATTTTGATGACATTTCATCAGAGAAAATATGAAGACATGGTAAATGTTTGTTGGTTTATGTCAGTTATCAACAGTAGATATTGGAATATATCAACACGGCATTATAACGTATTGGCTTTGCTAAGGGAGCAAGGGGGGAAAGAAAGAAAGGAGAAGGAAACAAGCAAAGAAAATCAAAGATTTATATCAGCTTGGCTGCTGCTGTCTCTGGGCTAGTGCGCTGCCTTAGCCGCCTCGCCGTGCTCTCTGCTCTGGAAGGAAGGTTTGACAGTATTCAGGTATTCAGGTGGCACTGTCCTATTCACTAGGCAGAGCTGTCAAGCGTGCAGCATCCTCATGTATGCGCACTGATCTAAAGAGGACACTCTATTGATCAGCTGGCCTCTGAGGGGAGGGTCTGGACACTTGTCCCGTTTTGTATGTGGAGTGCAAATCCTTCAACTGAGATGCCGGTCACAGGAAATGCATTTCCCCACTAAGCATAAGACGCAGTGTGTGAATAGCTAATCATGTACTTCAAATAGCTCTTAGAATAAAGCATCTCAGACAGCTCTAGACACCAGCAGTTTCCAAGCTCACACACAGCCGTCACTTCCACTAACAATCAATAGCTTGTTTTATACATAGGTGATAACGATTGTGAAACATTTATTTGACCTTTTCAGTTATCTGATCAATCACAAATCAGCTACACTTCCAAAGGTCACTGAGCATTTTAATGTGTGCAGTCATTATATGTATATACACATATATGCGAATATTAAATTGGATTCATGAGGGACATTGCACAAAAAGTGTCTCATTTGTGCAGCCCAACGTCTCAGAATACTCACAAACATAACGGAGAATATTAATGGCAAGGGCAAAGAAGGGCTTTAGCATGTGTCTGCTTGAGTCTTGTCATCTAAACAATTAGCCTCTCATGTTATAAATCTATTGCACATGATGCATATACATGTAGGTCTTGCGTTTTAGGTCTTATTATTGGATGGCGGTGGCCTAGTGGGTAGAATATGTGCCTCTGGATCAAGAGGTCATGAGTTTGAATCCCACCTTCGGGATACCACCACTGGGTTCTTGAGCAAGACCCTTTACCCAAAGTTGCTCCCCTGTAGTTAGGGAATGGAAGTCACTTACAATAAATTTGCCGTAAATGTAAATGAAACAACATTCAAATTGAAGACCAGTCTGCATATGCGGCTTCATACCCACACACACCACCACCCTAAACGTTGTTGCATGCCAGGTTTAATCCTCCTCTATTTCATTTCCAGTTGTTGATGTACATTTTCACAGATAGCATTATATTGTAGTGCCAAAAAACACATATGTCCATTTTTCTGAGATTACTAAACTCATATTTATGCATATTATTATGAATGTTAATCAGGTGTAAGCTTCTGTTACTCAATATACTAGCCACATAGCTTCAGTCTAAGACTAAAGAAGCAAACTTCATCATTGCTTCCATCTGTAGCTCTCTTTTAACTGGTTGCCATGGAATAGCACAGACAAACTTCTAATCCTAAATGTTGCATTTCCCCAGATTTTGGGGGTTTCGTTATTTAGTCTCAGAACCGCTGGGAGAGATTACATTTGCAGACTTGAACAGCTGCACCTGCAACATTACACCCACACTTTTTCATGGCTGGTTATTCATTGGTCTCAGTTACAGAGTAAATAGCTCACAGTGTACCTTCAAACTTACATATTCACACACACACACACACACACACACACACACACACCAAACTGTCTGATCTCACTCACAGCTCCAAAAGTAAATTAGGCGGACAACATACACTCGCCTAAATCATCTGAGACCTGCTCCGGCTCTGTTTTTGAAGATGTAAACAATCAGAAACACAATTCTCACAGGCATTGTTTCCCACTGATTCCACCTGAGTGTCCAGCTATTTAGGGAAAGGAAAGTAAAAGCTGTATGTATTGCACTCTGTGTGACTTTATTACTTTCCCCAGGCTCATATAACTGGCCGGGTGGTAATAAAGTTTTCCAACGCTAGCCTCAGAGAGACAGTGCTAAATGCTAATGGCTGCAAAGGCTGCTGGGCTTTAGGTGATGAGCAGTGTGCTTACATCAGCACACTCGTCCTTCTTACTCTCACTGGCACTTTGAGGCCAGTGCCAGTCACAGGCTCCCCGCGCTGACCTCAATTGAGCTGACCGCTCTGCTGTGCTCAGAGGGTGCTCTCTCCGAGTCTTGACTGATGGCAGGCCATGCGTCCATTTGATATGGCTCAAGAACTCTGACATTACACTGTACATGTTCAAAGGCCTCAATTTCTTGCCTTATGTCTGTGTTGTTAGGATTTGGTAGGGCTGGCTCAAAATATTGACACCAAGACCAATGCTTTGATACAGATTCCTAAAATGATACTTTTTTCAGTCCCTTAAACTGCAAACCGTAAATGAGAGTGGCTTAAACCAAAAATAAGTTTTTGGTTTCTCAACAGCTGCTTTTGTAACATTTTTGTTGCATCTTTACTAAGGTTGGCCTGAGTAGTTTGAAGAATCCATACTCTACACTTGTGAAACATTCCATAGTTTATTGGATTTCTCAACCAGTTCATTTTTGTTGCCCAGCTGTTTTTAGGATGATGCATTTAGTTAGCTGTGATTTTGTATGTTAAGTTGTGTGCAGAGGGACATTTTTGTATCCATTCAAATATGTATAGAAATTGCTAGTTTGTACATGGGTAGTTTGTTCATGGGTGAAGAGGAACATTTTTTCCCTACATGACTGCCAAGACTAGGAAGGGGACACTTAAAGATAAGTACTTGGAAGCAAAAAATTCTGGAAGTTGCCACTGTTCATCACAGAAAGAAACGGGAAAGACATGGATGTGAGCAGAAGGCTGCCATTAGTTTTATCCTTCTTTTAGTTTTGTCTTTCGTTATGACTGACAGAAGCTCCGTACCAGAACTTCTCTTATTGACTGATGCATAGTAGCTGCTTTGGAATAAAACAGTCTGTTCCATTAACTTTTTACTGGACGACAGAGTGTAATATGTCGGCAGTGTCATCTGTTGTCCATCAATGCATTGCTCTCAGTGGCACAGTGTGTTTTTGATGGATACCAAAATGTCCTAAGGTGTACCGAGGACAAGTGCTTAGTGCATTTGTGTCTGCACACCTAGGCGTGTGTATGTGAAGCTGAGTGTGTAGTACAGACTACTGCTGTCTCTTGGGGCTGAGGTTCTGTCATAGTGCAGCGTAATGAGGCAAACCGACTGCATGGCACAGCACGAACATATCTGCCTAGTCTAAAAAGAAAAAGCACACGGCTACCTGAAAGAACCTTCCTTATTGTCTCCTTGCAGTTTTCCTCAGCATCTGCATCTCACTCTAGCTGTCAACTTTACCCAGAGAAATCACAATTATGGCCATCACAAGGCATGAGGAAATATTCTTTTAATTACTTTTCCACCCGTAGCTTTTTGAAGCAAGGGGGAAATGTCAGAAGTGTGTGTTTGGAAGGAAAAGATGAGGTATTATGGTTTAAATATGAATGGAACATTGTTAAGACAGTCTTGTTTTATTGACAGCATTTTTATGCCAGGTTTTTCTCTTTTACATTGAAACAAACAACAAAGGCAGAAGTTCAGACTTAACCTGTCAGTACAGAATGTAAATCGGAATAGTATCACAAACCCCTACAAAGTAACTCTTAATACCTAAAGGCTAACTGTTATCTTAGGAATTCTCCAAAACATTGGTGTCTTAAAGAACTTTCGTCTCTTTTTGTTCTCAGCCGGTGCCCATCGATGACTCTTTCTGTGGCCTGGACATCAACCAGCCCCTGGGCGGCTCTCAGTTGGTGACCGGACACACGCTATACACAGAGAGCAGAGACCGCATGACCTCAGTGACCTCCTATGTCTACAATGGCTACTGCGTGGCTTTTGTGGGTACCAAGAGTGGACGACTGAAAAAGGTGAGATCAGTTATGGTTTTGCCTCCCAAGGTGCACCCTTGAAAATCGTACCCTGTTATTTTCCACTCTTAGGCTGAAGGCTTAAACGAGAACTGACCCACTTGTTCTGTCCTTTAAGAAGTGCAGGCATTCTGTTTTCTAACAAAAGTTTGGTCCTTGCTATTTATTATGTCTAAGGTTTTTAGCCTCTGTGTCAAGAAGAAAGAATTTCTTCTCAAGGTCAAGCATGATGTTATGCACACCCCTTGACTTGTCAGTGAGCAGTTTGACAGGGTACATTTAAAAAAAAAAAAAAAAAAAAAAAAAAAGAAAAAAAAGCTAGAGAAACTTTTCTCCTGAATACTTAATGTTGTCCTCTGGTACTCTCCTGGCCCTTCTCCAGCTTTGAGTAGAATGGCAAAACTCTCGATTACCAGTACCTGCTAACCTTCACTGGACAATTAACTTTAATAAGCTCCTTGCCAGCTAGACCTGAGCAGAGGGATCTAGACGCATGCTGGTCCTGGCTGCGTTCCAGCCTGTCACAAATGGCCTGGCCCTTCTGGGTTTCAGAAACTTATCAGTACTTAGTAATTATGACACATTTCACATGAGGGGTGCTCAGAATATGTGCAGTAAAGAGGACTTTTCTGATGGAAATTACAGGGTGACTAAAAAGAAGCCCTGAACATTTATCAAGTGGAGCTCTATTCAGGTGCAACCACCGTTATCCACTAGACAGGCTGGTTATGCAGGTCTGCAGTGCAGGGTGCTGTGATGAAATCGGTGTACCTTTTAGATTTATTTACAACACATTGAGGATATGAATTACTGGTAAATATTTTGCCAGCATTGGTGAGCTGGTAATTCAGTGGCCTTTGAGAAGACTTATTGTGAACAAGAATAAATTGTGAAACACTTTAACGAGAGGGCTGTGGTGTGAATTAGAGATAATGCAACTTCCAGTGACTTTGTACCAGTACTGTTTACTGATGGATTTGTTGTTAGCAGAAGTCTAGGCAGTTATCAGCCCCAGCAAGCTTTATAGGGCAGTACCTGTCTCAGAGCTGAATAAGGGTCTGTCGACGGCATTTGGCCCCTTCTCTCCCCTGGGACAGCTGCAGTGCTGAGTGACAGCCAACACAGACCCCGTCACCTGAGCTTCACCCGCTAGGTCCCACACCCGCTAGGTCCTTCCCCCACAAAAAGAGAAAACAGACAGAGAACTAGCGAGTTACCTGGTTTGTTAAGACTTCGCTGCCATGTCCATTGAACACTTTTAAGAGTGTGTTTGACTGGCACTAGATAGCTTGGGTGAATGAGTTACACAGGAACTGAGAAGATTGCAGAAATTGCTCGGAGATACCTGCATTGTGAATCCTCATGATTGTGCCATGCTGGCAACAAGATGCACACAAGGGCTTATTTTCAGCTTCCATGATTAATTAATCTCTAATTGAATCGGCAGCGTAATCAGAAAGTGGCATCGGAGCTTTTCATTCAGTGTAATCCCCTTGTTTGAGCAGGTTAATAGTCCCCCCCCCTAGAGTGAAATTGAATTAGAGTGAAGTGAAGCACTCCCCACAGTGGTGCTATGGCACATTTGGTTTATCCAGACACGCTTATGGCTCATCCGTGCTGATGCTCACACATGCATGCACGCATTGCCAGCAAGTCGTATGGGGTATAGGCAAGCAGACACGGCCTTGTAAAAATGCAGACCCTCCTCTAAAGCTAATTTCTGTCACCTACAGAGAAGAGCTTAGCTCGGATACATTGTAAAAGGATGCCCTTAGCCCTAGTGAGAACACAGTTACACCTGGCTGATACATGTAATGAATCCATTCAGTATGAATGTTTTCAACTAATGTAAAAACAGACAAAAAGGGTGATACAAGATTCGGTTCAGACAGCAACAGTATACATGACCATGTTCTGTTTCATGAAATACCAAATCCTGTGTTGTGATGTTATGCTGTGTAAGGCTTTTTGTGTAATTTAAACATAGAAAAAGAGACTGAAAAAAAAATTGTCACTTTTTTCCAATTCAGAAAGCATGGGTTTAACTTTATTAAGACATTAAACAACTTAAATATCCTCCAGTACTGTGACCCACATGTATTTTGAAGAGTAGGGGTGGTATCTTTGACAGCACAGCCATGCCACAGAGGCCCAGTGGTGCTTTCATGTGTCTTTTGGCATTGCCTTGACCAAGCAATGGAGAAATATAAATTTACAGAATTTGCATTTGCCACTAGACATTTTATAAAGCGTTATAGGATGTAGAGCTGCCGGTGCCTTTTCCTTTCAAGGGTGGAGCTGCCTGCATGTTTCACCCTGGAACCCTCCCCTCATGAATGGAGCAAGAGAGTTGGGGAGATAGGGCAGCAGAGCAAGCAGAGACAGAGAAGGGAAGAGACTGGTGAAATGTGAATTTAGCTCATCTGAAGAAGCTGGGCTTGCACTACTGCCTGTAATTGGATTGGCTCCTTTCCCAAAGAACAAAACCGCTCCCCACTCCCCCATCCTTACACACGCTTGCTCTCTCACTCTCACTTTCTTTTCCCCTCTCTCAGCTACACACCACTTCCCCATTCAATCCACACACTCCTACTCCATTTCTCCTCTCAATCGGCGGAGCTTCCCTGCTGTTCTGGCCGCTATTCCGTGGGACCTAGTAGAGCGCAGAGTCAGGCAGCGGTAGGGTCCTGCCAGCAGCAGCAGGGTTTTTGCTTTGGGATTGACTGGGGAAAGGCAGCAAGGAGAGCTCTAAGGTGAGAAAAAAGGGAATAATTAAAGTAGTCTCGGTGTATTCTTACTGTCCAAGGTCCTCTGAGATAGACCAATAAATGTTGGCAACTTTGATTATACTTCAGGGATACGAAGCATAAAGAATGCCAGACAGCTATTACTATAATTATCACTATTACGATCATTTTAGATCTATTGACAAAATGTACTATTTATATAATATACATGTTGTAACATTCACAGATATGAACCCAGTCGCAGAGTACAAGGAATTGAGGTTTAATGAATAACAAAGTTGGCAAAGGCAAGAAGCAGTATCCAAAAACATAGCAGAGTCCAGTAAATCCAATCACAAGGCATCAAGAACAAGTCCACAAGGCAAAAGAGAAATCTGAAATCCAGAAGAGGGTCATAGAAAACACAACAGAGAAACACAGTAAAGTTTACTGACAGACCAATCAGTAACTAGACAGTGCTTAGTATACTTCACACAGAAGTATTATCTCTTTGGTCTGTTTATTCTCTTTGGCCTAAAACTCGGGCAATCCTGATCTTCTAATTAAGGGCTTGTGCGAAACCCCGCACTGGATCTCCGGAGAGGGTTGTCTGTCTGTCCCTGAGTCTAACTCTGATCCAGGGCCAAGCCTTACACATATACTCCTGACTCTAACCCCAGGGCCAAGCCTCACACAGATAGTAAATTAAATAGATGTCATGGATTATGCCATCTGTTGTATGTACAGGGAGAGAGTCGTTGGCCTTTCTTTTGCACCAGGGTTATTTTCAATGATTGATTGTTGATCTCTGCAGAAAACATGGCTGAGGTGGAGGCCACTTGGGCTATGCTGGTCAGACATCAGTCGCTTACTTATCTGTCTGCTGTTGAAGGTTTTATGCCGTGCATTTTGAAAAAAAATACCGGGGCCTGTATATTTTCTTTGGGAAAAAAAATGTTTCAAAAAATTTCTGTGTTAGCTAAATAACTTAAGCCAAAAGACAGGTCTCCAATGAGAGCAAAGGTAAGGGATGTAAAATGCCTTGCACGAATTCAGTTCTAAATCTTCTACCAGGAACCTCTGTGTTTGTGTAGTTGCTCCTCTCATGTAGTCTTGTCAAAGTGGACCTTTTGAACAGAAAATGTAATCATGCCTTGCAGCCTTTAATTGATTCCTTTCATGTCGCTCCAGTGCATAATCAGCATTTTGTTCGCTCGGTGCACCAACTGGGCATGAAAGGGCCAGCTCAGGTGTGTCTGTCCTGGTGGGCACCTGACACCTTAATTGGACAAATATCGTATTGAACTGGTTAAATGAACGTCTGGGCTCTAGTCCCACTCCTCTGTGCAGAAAGGTGATCCATTTGACCCGGTGCACGAATTCAGGGACAGAACTGGGGGACACAGCAGTGAGGTGCAACTGGCTGCCACACATGAAAGGAGACCTGGTTTAGAGGGCAGCTCTAGCAGCTGCTTCCAGTGCTTAATTTTGCGTAGTTCCTTGGTCTTGCACCAGAGCAGCCTCAGTTGTTGTGGCTAGCCTGGTTTTTCATGATGAAATTAGCTCTTCAAATATGGGTGTGCCATTTGGTCATGCCCAGGTGGCCGGCTTCCTGTGTTAGCTTCGCTCAGATGAACCAGCATCCCAAACCTGGTGCACCTTGCTCACGTCAACCAGGGAGCGAGTAAATCCTGTTTGCCCTTATTTGTGAGGCTTAGTTTTCCTGATTTGTACTGTATGACCTTGCACTGCATGTGCTGAGTTTCCTGAACAGGTACCTTAATGAGCACTTGCTGGAGATTTGCTGCTTTCTTGGAGAGAAAGATGGCAAAGGAGAGAGAGAGAGAGAGAGAGAATTAGCCCAAGCGCATGAATGAAGGAAGCAGCATGTTTTACAGCGCTCCTCTGTGCCAGGAGTGGCTGCCTAAACCAGCATGGAGGAGGGTGTCCCTAGCAACAGCTGAGGCTCATGGCAACTGCTGAATAGAGCTCCGTCCGTGCATCCCCTGAGGGGCATTCTTCACTCCGGGCGCAGCAGGACAATCACCACAACCTATCCTGCTCAAAAGAATACACACCCGTGCGCATCCACACTGGCATCAATGTCCTGACATACATTTGGTGATTTTTGGATTGCAACTTTCCGTCCTTGTTTTTTGCTCCTTACTGCTGGGGCTTCGATTCTTTTTTGTGTGCAAATGATCCTCAGCAACCAAAAGGCTTAATGAGTCGTTTGCAGCCCGCATGTCAGCAAAGAGAAGTCTCTCAACGCCTTGCCTGCTAAGCAAAAACTCGCCTGGTGGTTCCGTGCTAATTTCTTTTTCCAAGGTCAGGGGGCACCACATTGCTTCTCGTAGTGGTGGCATTTTCTTAACAGATTGCAAAGCCAGGCTGAAATGTGCTGTCGTGAGGCAACAGAAACCGGTGCATCTGCAGTGCTATGTGCCTTGTGCTCGAGCTGCTACTGCCCTATGGATGCATTTAGATGAGTTCCTCAGAAAGAAATTGCGAGGACATTTGTCTCTTAGCTTGGCAGACGATGATATCTCCACTTTGAGCATCTTAGATAGTTAGCACAGCCTTTATCGAGGATAAAAACGCAACACCCTTCCTTGTTAAATGCCAATGACCATCATGTCCACAGAATTAGTCATCCAGCTAAGTGCTCTTGGTTTAGGGACTGTAAGAAAGCCACAGCTATAATGGAGATGTAACAAAACAATGCATTTAAAAGGCATTCCTTCTGTTTCCATTGTTTGAATTTGGTTTCCTTAATCAGAGACACTAAGATCACTATTTTGATATCATTCCTGTCTTTGTTTTTGTTTTTAAACACGGATCTGCCATCTGCAACATCTCCTAGCTTCAGGTGTTTTGAGGATGCAGCAAATCCAGTTTGATTAGAGCTCTCTTGACAGAGTGCATCGGTTATTAAAGTAAAAAAAAAAAAGATAATCTGCAATGATTTCAGCTGATATTGCTCCCAAAACACTACCTTGCTGACTCTCAGCAAGATTGCAAACAATCTTCCTAATCATGTTACTGTATGCCGGGCAATTGAACTTCAATTTGCCTCCTGGCAATAATGAGGGCCCTGATTGGTTGGAGAAATTGGCAGCTGCTTGGGCACCTTTTGAGAAGCAGCTCGCCCTAATTTCACTGCAGAAAAGGAGAATTCTGTGCCCTAGAAATACACAGAAAAAGCTATTCATCCTGGATGAGAAAAGCCTAGTAAAGAATGGACTATTACAGGCTTTTCAGCATATTTCTGGCACTGTTTGGACCCTCAAGGTCTACTCTTAGTATCACCTAGCTAAGGATAGGGCTACTGCATGAGTAGTATGTGTGATTTCACTGGGTTCAAATTTCAGCAGTAACCTTTAGTTAAGTTACTTCAGTTTGACCTCTGGGAGTCCAGTGTTTTACCTTTTTAACAGCTGAAGCCGTGGACTGGTCTGCTGGCAGTGGAGGTGAGCAGCCCAATTCAAATCTTTCTAGCTGCAGAGAGAGAGAGTTCCAACCTCCTTGGCTTGGCTCAGGCCCAGAGCACGCCAAAGAGCCAAGTTAAGCCCCCTGCTGTTCCATTCAGTGTTCAAACACACAAATCCGTGCAGGCACACACACTCACGCTCTTGCCCCTGAACCCTGGCCACTTATCTCCTTGGCTGGGTCTTAAGTCCCCCCTCTTGTCTTCTTACAGTCATGCGTCCATGGCCCTCTCTTCTGTATGTGTGTAGGGGTGGAGGTGGTCAGCCAGATGTCCTTTTCTGTTTTTTGTGTTTCATGTCTCCCTCTCTCTCTCTGCGTCTTGCTCCTTTTCTTGCTCTCTCTCTCCTCAGTCCATTGCTCTGCCCAGTCTATAGTGATCTCATTACTGACATTCAGAAGCTGGCCTTTCTTGAATGCTCTTTCTCTCTGTCTCTCTCTCTCACTCTCTGTCTGTCTGTCCATTTCTCTCTTTCTCTCTCACTCTCTTCCTTTCTTTCCTTTCTCTTCCTTTTCTTGTGATTTCTTTCCCTCTCTCTTGCCACATCTTCATTGTTCTTCATTCCCTGTCATTCATCTCTCTCTCTCTCTCTCTGTCTGTCTGTCCCTCTTTCAGTTCATGCTACCCTTCTGCTGCATGAGAGACAGATCTTTTGTAATGGCCACCACTGCAGTATGCTTATATGGTGTTTGTCAGCTTTTTCTTCTGTTTTTTTTTGTTCGTTTTTTTTTTTGTTTGTTTTATCATATACCTCGCCAACCCACATGAAACCTCTCATGCTTATAACTGCAAGAGGCTGATATGGAATAAGAGGTTTGTGTTTCTAGGTAGGTATGTTCCTAGTGAATAATGCCAATATAAAATCTAGTGCTTCAGTAAACAATATTTTAGAATGTAAAGGTTTAAACTTCCCAATAATTGACACCCACGCATCACTACTGCATTCTTTTGAAGCACACCAAATTTAGTAAAACTTTAACATTATGGGCCCTGTAACTGACACATTTCAATATCTCAGTACATGCCTGTGCTACTGTTTTGTGATGTAAAAGTTTCAGCTTCACAAAAATTCACACCATGCATGGCAAATTTTGTGAAATTTCATCCAACGGGGGCATTGCAATTAGCAAAGTTCAGTGTCTTGAGAACTCTTTTATTAAAAATCTAAAAGTTTGTTTATACTTGGTTACATTTGCTCACATCTGATAAAGTTGTACAGTGGTCACAAATAGCTAATCAAAATTAAAATTCTAATGTAATGTTTACAAAATGTAAATTTCCACTAGAAATAAAGCATACAAGAAACTTCTCACTGTTGTTACCACAAACAGCAGAACTCACAATTACATATTGAAACACAAAAGACCACATAACATCATTAAAATCTCCCTCTCTGAGCTTCTTGGGCAGTCATATGACATGCTGCAGTGCAGTGCATCTAGTTTCAGTCTGTCTCACTCTTTATTTTCTCTTTTCTTTCTATTTTCCCTTTAGCTCTCTTTTCTCTTCCTCCCTTTTCTTATAATTGTTGATTTAGTTCCCCAGCCATCACTTCATCCTTCATATATCACTTTTACGGGGGCATATTTGAGTTTGAGTCAAAGTTCCCTCTGCCTAGAACTTCAGTCGAAATTCGGCTTTGACTGCCTCGTTGGCAGACATGCGCTCGCGTACTCAACACTCTGCAGGCACACAGAAACACAACTAGGCTGCCTCTTATCACCGCTGGATTGTTACTGAGGTTTTTTCTTGCCTGGAGAGTTGATTAGGCATTTTTGTCCCCTCAGGACCTCGTGGCATAAGTGTACCACCACACACAGGGCCTGTTTATTCACACCAGTCCCCATTATTAAATGCCTGCCAATAAACCCCCCTCCCCCCACCCACCCCACACACTTATTATTTCCCTTCGCACATGCCAGTGATCCAAGGCACCAGCAAATGACCTCGTTGACTGACTGTGCTAATTGCTCTTCACGTCAGGAAGAGAATAAACAAACCGTACCGTGACTGGTGTCACTTGTCATCTGAGAGCCTCAGCTGTGGTCACGAGCGTCCACTCCTGTTGTACAGTCACCCTAATGGTAGGAACCGAAGGGCAGGTAGCTGCCAGGTTGCAATATAATCTACAGTAACAGAGCACAGTATGAGCTCGGAATGTACAATACAGATGGTCATTTTCTTCTGAGGCACAAATTCACCAGAGATGCTGTTTTGTTCAGTGGCACTTAAAAATGCTTAAGTAGAATCCCTGTTGATTAAGGTAATAATGTGTTGTAGTATTCTGGTGTGATTGACTGCCCTTTGAGAGATGGTGAAGTTATACTATTTCTAGGCATTAAAGGTAAGCTAACATTTAGCAGTAGTGGTCAAGTAGCGCCAGTAATCTCAGTAGGTGAAATTGTATGTTTTGTGTATACATTCACATACTCCAGCTTTGTTAAATCAGTTGTTGATGTAGAATGACACAAAAATTCTCTTCAAGCATATCTGTTTGCTTTGTATAGATAATGTAAGTGCGTCCTAGTCTCTTTGATTAATACAGCAAACCAGGATAATTGTCACACATTTTGTCTTGTCATTTGTAAGTATAATGTTGCACTTCTACTGTAGTGAATTTCATATCGCTCTCCTTCACGTTGCATGGATGTCACTATATGGTGTGAATTTGCAGAAACTGAGACAGCAAAGTTTTAACTTACAGGTAAGAAATACATGAGAAGCAACGTTCTCTAGAGAGATAGGATTAACTGAAAAAATTCTGAACAAGATGGAAGGACTAAAAGATACATGAAGCATGAAAATATGTATATGATTAAACGGTGTGTGAGCAACCTTATTATCATCACAAACTGTTGTTTGAATGTAGGTCATAATTTAAACATTTGAGCTAGCTGGCTGGTTAACCACATGTTATGAGATGGGCTTCCTAGCACTGTGTGCAACTGTTGCTATGTGATGTATTTCTTTACAGGCTAGGATATGCAAAAACATGAGAGCTGATTAAAAAATGGAGAGCATATGCAATGAAATGTGTTTGCCTTTTCATCACAATTGACTGGTTGACTTCACAAGCTGGCTAAATCTCCTGCTACAATAGCAAGCTTGCTAGCCAGCCATGTCGATGCCCTATTCATGATGCAGCCGGCACTGTTCTAGCAATGACAGGCTACATCACCACAGAACAACTACAACTGCTACTCATTACCACATCCCCATAGTGAAATTTTGCCATTTTTTATTGCAGTGAAAGCCTAGTGTAAGGCTTTGTTCACGCTAAAGGGCAAGACTAATTAAATTCAGATTTCAAGTTCTAAGTGACCAAATTTGAAGTTTAACTAACTTACAGTTAACTTGTTTAGTGGATCTGGTGGTTGCCCACTGTTACCCTCATCACCAGGCCTCCCTGAGTCACCACTGCGCCAAATTCCCTGGTGTTCCAACACGTATTGCGTAATTTAGCCCCACTTTCTGGACCACCCTTGTTCTCAGTGTAACTGGGCCTAAGCATGATTCAGAGCAGTGGTTTCCGCTGGTGTACACTACAGTGTCAGACCAAATCAGGGACAATTTTCTTCCTGGATCCTTGTTATCCCGCTGAGGCATTTTTCAAGTTTAAACAAGCAAAAATGAAGACCAGAGTTGCTCATGACTAACAGATGTACTTGCTGAAGCTCGTTTAATTTTGTTTGGAAATGGAAAGCCTCCCAGTGTAGAATGCTCATTTCATGTCTGGAACTTATAGTGTTCCTTTCTCAGGACGACTGCTAGGGTCTGATTATGCTGGCTAACCATCAGCTTATCAATATTCCACTGAAGCTTCCAGCCAACGCTTGCACCACAGGGATAGCTTTTGAAATTCATAGAAATTCTTATCAGTTGCGTTTGCTCAGATGATTCGTTTCTGTGGAAACGGCACAGTATAGACGTGAGTTTTTTTTTTCTTTACTAAGGCCAAAGTTCTGAATATCCACAGGCTAAACTGTGCTAAATAAAACACACCTTTTTGCATTTGTGTGTGTGTGTGTTTGTGTGTGTGTTTGAGAGAGAGACAGAGAGAGAGAGAGAGAGAGCAGGAGAGCGTGTTACAAGAAGAGCATCCTTTGGCAGCGAATCCAAATATAGATTTGTACCGTCCATCAAAGTGGTCAGCTGGCCTGATGCCAGACTATATTGATTTACTTTACAAAGTACTTGAATGGGCTAGATATCTGTGATTACCCAATTCATTACTGTAGTCTTCGAGAGTGGGAGAAAATTAGATAAAAGCAAGGCTAGATGGGATAACCTCAAAATGTTCTGTATATGCACGTATGGCTGAGTAGAGTGCACTCCAAACCAATTAGTCTAGCTTGGCTTCGGCTTAGATGCTTAACTATCCATTGTGTGTTTGTGTGTGTGTGTGTGTGTTTTATATTTTGTGTGGAATTTGTGTTTTATGTTTTTCATAAAGAACATGCCATAACTCAAATAGACTATCAGAATTTTTGTAGAATTTAACAATAAACATAGGTTAACCAAATTTTAATCAAAATCATTGATAACAGTAACATTTGTGTTATTTTATATCCAGTTATAACTAACATATTTAAATATTAAAAACCATACCTTACTGGTATGTTTGGAATTTGATGAATTCTGGATATCACATTAATTTGGAACATTCTTCATGTTATACAGTTCTCTCAGTTGTTTCAGAATCACCTACAGCTCTGTTCATCAATCTGGACACATCTAAAATACACTTTTATTTACAGCTTCCCTGTAAAGTTACATGATATGCATGTTTTATTTTGGACAATCTGTTGCATTTATGTATGCTACTGTAGGGTAGCTGAAGGGTGTTACTTTGGCTTAAGTACTAGAATTGTGCTATTTGATCTGGTTTGTAGGCTTTAAGAACCCTGTTGGTATGGATCGCTGTGCTTTTATGGTTGTCTCTGTATTCTCATCTTACATGGTTAAATGTAAAGCCTACCCACCAGCCTATAATTTAGCATCAGGTGAACAGTGTGTGTGCGTGCGTGAGTGAGTGTGTGATTGTGTGTGTGTGTATGTTGTGTGTCGTGTGTGTGTGCATATATACGTGTGTGTGTGTGTGTGTTGTGTGTCTCTGTGTTTGTGTGTTTTTAGGAACATCAGTGGATCCTCACTACCAAGGCAAAATATCCATTTTCGTTGTTTGTGATTTTGCTGATGTTTAAAATGAGAGTTCAGTTTCCCCAAATGCTAGCTCTGTCAAACAAATGCTTTTCTTGCAATGCTGTGTTATCTTGTTGTTTGCGCTGACATTTTAATACAGCCCAGCTGTGAAGTTTTTCGGATGCGACAACTCAAACAAAACAGCTGCTGTCGTCAGTGTTTGCAGGCCGCCGTCTCTCGTCCCATCCCTACCGCCTCAAATAGCAGGCAGCCTCAGAAAGCGCATAAAGCGTCCTGACAGTCATCGCAAATGAAGCAATTTTGTGCCACACGCCGCTTACATGAGAATTCATTTCAGTGCAAAGGATGCGTTGCCCTTGCCTACGCCATCCTTAGAAGAAAAAGCAGACAGCAGAGCAAGCACACTGACCCTGGATCTTTTCATTATTCGTTCTGTTAAAAAGATAAAAAATAAAATTACCTAAACCCTTGGAGGCATTTGTAATGATGAGACGATGATGCTTTATTAAGGTATTAAGGACAGCTTTGCTGCTCACTTCTAAAGCAGGGTATTTGTTTTTTTTTTTTTTTTTTTTTTTTTTTTTTTAAACATTCTATTTTTAGGCCTGCATGTATTCTGTGGTGCATCAGCAAGGCACCAACATGCACACTGGTGCTGTTTTTATGCAACCAAGACACACATGGTCTTTTGGGGTCGCTTTGCTGGGTCGCCTTGCTCCTTTCCCAGTGTTAGTGGTAATTTCCTGTCTCCTCTCGTTGCCATCTACCTTCTCTGTCTCTATCAGCCCTGGAGGAGCAGGCTCCAGGGGCTACAGCTAGAGACCATCAGCCCTAACGAATTCTGACGCCTATCTAATAGTGTACGATAATGTTTCAAACGACGGATAATAGTGCCACCTCCTCGAAGAAGTCATTACCGACCACATGCCTCCTCCATCTACTGCGGAGTCCAGCTTGGCGTGGAACAGAGATGCAAGTGTGATTTCTATCCTCCCTGGCCAATGGTTGCCGTCCCTCTGAAACCAAGCTCAGAGTGTCCTAATGCAGAATGGCAGCTTCCACTCCCCTTATGCATCTCAAATAGTTTAGAGTAAGTGGTTCCCAGCCCTGGTCCTGGTGTTCTCCTGTCCTGCACAATTCAGTGATTACACACCTGATCCAACTGATCAGGACGGAGTGGTTGTGTCACAACAAGGGAAAACACATGTAGTTGACAAGGGAGCATGACAGAACTTTAATGGTGCCATCACGACATGTCACAATAAGCTTTTGTGAGAATGTCATGGATATACATACACTGACCAAATGCATGTTTCCTCAACAGTTGACAGCCAAAAAATCAGGAATGTTAATGAAAAGAGCTGCGAAATCCAGAAACATTATTGCGGATGACGCTCACATCCTGCAACACCTAACACTAACACATCTGATCCAGCCAGTCAAGAACTTCTGAAGCCTTAATTAGCTGGAACAGATGTGGCACAGATTGAAGTCGAGACTAGACACTGCAGGAGAGCGGATCTACAGGACCTGGTTTGGGCATTAACTTTGTGTAGCAACACATACCTACACTGTACTCCGCAGGCTAGCTTTTGACAGCATTTGCAAAATGTGGCACTACTATTTTAATCATTGTATCTGTGCCATGTCCAGAAAAAAATACATATTGCTATATGGATTGTGGATTGTGTCTCATTTCGCTGGTATTGTTAGTTATATTTGTCTGCCCTATTTCTAAACTGCATCCACATTGAATGTGTCACACTTGAAGTGTACACAGTATATATCACTTGTGCTCTGAATTCAGAATACAGCATCTAGATTTTCTGCACAAATGTCTTTCATTGCCTTTGGATGGTGTTTTGTACACAGCTTGCTAAAGCTGTAGGTGGGTATGAACGCCAGGACCTTGTTGTATGCATGTGTAGGTGGTGTTCAGCATAACCCTAAGGGCCCAGAGTCGTCTACTACAGACAGAGGGTTAGAGATGGAAGATATATATTTTTTTCTCTCAGCTCTCATTTCGAATCCCGTCAGCGTCGCTCTTGCTCCGTGGTCGGCTAGCTCCGGGCTTTTTCATTATGTGGTGCCTGGGAGTTGCTTCAGAGGGCAACAAGGGTGCAGAAACAGAGAGCAAGGTCAGAGCTAGTAATGCCATTACACAATCAGAGAGAGAGAGAGAGAGAGAGAGAGCGAGTGAGCGAGAGAGAAACAAACTAGTTTAGAGACATGACTGGGCACGCTCTAGGTGGATCAGAGTGTATGTGATGGAATTGGTTTGGGGAGCACACCAGGGTCAATGTGCCAGCAGAATGCTGTTGAAGTCATCTAGTCTAAAATGCTTGCAACTGATGTGGCCCATTAAACCTTAATGGCTTCAGGTACGATGGCATCACAATCCGTCCTTTCCCCCGACAGCCAAGGTCACATATTAAATAACACAAAGCGTTTGTCAGACATGTTGTGCAGAATATCGTCACTGTCATATAGCCCCTGGTCAATATGCAAGTTCTAGGTGGAAATAAAAACACTTCCTCTACAGAGAGCAAACATGGGTGCTAAATGTAACATACTGGAAACAAATAACTTCATATGAGAGAAACCAGGTTGTTCAAACTTTTTCATACAATAGTATGAAAACCACACCATTATCCCTTGCCAACGTTTTTTCCCCTGCTTTTTATAGTGTATTGCATTTCATGCTGAATGGCTTAAAATAGGTTTCTGTTTTTTTATGTGCATTTTGGCCTTTCAAGTAAAAAAAAAAAGCTTTGATGGAAATGGCAAATATTGAATACTATTGCCAAAATAATTTTGAGGCTTGCTTGTAATGATTCCATTTTTTACCCGTAAAAAAAGAAATGTGATATAAATTTAGATTGAAACACATCTTCCGAATAGTTAAATGTGAATGAAAAAAAGCCTTTTGACTTTTTTGTCCACTTGTAGGTGTAGAATGTGACCGAAGGCAGCAGGTACCAGTGGACTGACAAAGAAATTATAACACACCTATAGTTCATCAATAAAATATACCTAACAGGGATATTGGACTGTAAAAGGACACACTCTTGCAGTGTAAAATTTGTGATGAGAAACTATGTGTGTTGAGTGTCTTGTACAGCACTTATGGAAACGCAGCCTAAATTGTATTATTTTATATCAGCATTTCAGTAATTCGCTGGAGTTTAATGCAGCAGCTGGATAGAAATCTAATTTTGTCTACAGTTTTTTTCCCTCTACTGGAAAGTTACCATTGTGGAGATTTTCGAGAACAAGGTTTTGTGGTAAAATACAGTGTCTGTGATTTGTTACTTTGCTTGGTAACTGTCAGTGTGTTGATTTTTAACCTTTTAACTCAGACAGACAGGTTTATCCTCTGCGGTGAGGGGGTTTGTTTCACATGGCACACTTAGACACATACACAAGCTCATATACAAATGTGCAAACTGTGCGGTTTTCCTGAAAGCAGCTGCTGCCCCCAGCAGGGGGTCCAGGCCCACAGGAACCATGTGTGTGTATGTGGGTAAATGTGTGTGTGTGTGTGTGTGTGTGTATGACCCATAGTCTGTTTGTTCTTACCCTCACTGGGGCAAGTAAACAGCTGCACCTCAGGCTAGATCAACATTTGGAGCCCTGCATCATCTTGTTGTATAAACTGCTGATAATTCTACAACCAGTTTTTTCACTCCATCACTGAAGTCAGCATGAAAACGTCTGTGTTGACATTGGCACACGTGTGTCCCTGTGGGGAAAAGACACTTACCATGTGTACTATCTGTTTGGATTTTCACTTTGACCGTGCTAGCTTGCGAGCACTAACAGGATTCAGAAATGAAGCGTAATTCAGTTATAGTTTAAGGGCACTTTCATTAGGTGGTTGCTAAAAATCAGACTGAGGTGGCGCAATCCCACCTAGCACTCAGCAGATGCTACATTAGCAGCAGGGTTTAAGGCGGAGGGTGTAAAATCTGATGGGTGTGGATCCTCTAGCAGCTTAGGCTTCCTGGGTCTCTCCTCTGTAACACGATACGTCTGATGTTTGGGCTGCACTTTCCCTGGAGTGCTGGCACGTTTAAACAGAGTGACTGTGATAAGATGAACTCACGTCAGAGAGCGTGAGGGGATCGGGTTTCCAGAGCTATCGACTTCCTCGCGTACTTTCTCTGGCCGGTGTCTGTTGTGTCTCTTTGTACAGCTGCCTGCTGTTCACACCTGTGAGTCACTCACAAGGCAGAAACTTTTGCCACTTCTCTCTCACTGTTCAAGTCAGCGGTATTTCAGTGTCCAATGTTTGTGTTTTAGCTGCTGTAAAACACCGGATTAAATGTGTCAGCTATTTATCTGGGTGAGGCCAGTGTGTTAAAGGTGGGAAACTCAACATGCATGGAATACCCTGGAGCTGAAAGGGAAACTTGTGTTAAAACCGGTCATTTAAGCTTTCTGCTAACTACAGAATTTGTCATTTTGTGTTTGTGCACTTTGACTTAAATATTAGCAAGTAATTCCTTACAAAAATGAAACAAATGTATGTATTGTTTTAAACAGTGGCCTCAACTTCTATCGAAAGGATGTTTCTTTTCGTTGTTGTTTTTTTTTTTTTTCTCCAATTTTGCATTTTCAGTTTCCCCTAAGACCCTAATCACAGACTAAAGGCCAGTACATGCTTCCTTTGAGTCACATGAAATACCATGGCTTAGCATGCTTTGACGAGAATACTAACTGCTTATTTTAGTTGGTTTAACTAACAGAAAGCTGTGCTGTTTAGCTGCACTTTGTGATGGAAATCGAGAATGGGCTATCCTGACTGCTTGGAGAGAGTGAATTTGTGAATTTTTGTAGTTTTGTAGTAAGTGGTTACAGAATAACCACTTGATTAATCAATTAGTCATGTTTATCCTGTGTCTGATGAGGGTGTGTTTTAGTCATTTGCTTACCGTGGGCTTGCTGGGGTCTTAGACAGTGGTTCTGAAGGCCTGCTGAATTTATTATGCAGGCAAGGCCGAGAACGGGCTGGAAACGAAATAAAGTGGAGCGCTGGGATTCAGTAAATAACAATGGCAGCAGTGGTACTGTCTGCCTCAGCTGCAGAGTGTCTCCACTGGATGCTATTGTTGCCTCGCGAGACGGAGAGGAAATTGTTTCTGCTTTTCAGACTACAATGACTTCCTCCCTCAAAGAAGCCAAAAAGAACCATCATCAAGTGTCAGTGGAGGAAAACAATATATTTACTGCAGGCGGAAAGACTGTATACGTCTCTGCCTCTCCCTCTCTCTCCCTCCCCACCCCCTCCCTCTCTCTCTCTCTCTCTCTCTCTCCCACTCCCTTTCTCTCTCCCTCTCTCTCTGTCTCTCTTTCTAGTCATGCCTTTTTTTTTTTGCTTTTTTTTTTTTTTGCTTGGCCCTTCACTTCGAAACTGAGCTCCAATCCCATATAAGGCCACTGGATCATGCATCTGGGCTCCGATCTCCATATCGGATCTTGGAGACGAAGGCAGGGCTGACAAGGGTTTTAAAGGATGAACAGGGGGAATTCATTTCTCTCCCCGTTTTTGCCATCCCGCCGTTTGCCGAAACGACCTTCTCCTCGGGACTTTAGCGGATGTATTTCTAAATACTTCCTTGATCCTTTCGCTCTAAGTTCTGCTCACTGGCCACAGACATCCAAACAGAGACAAGCTTACCACATCAAAACCAAATGGCGAGAGAGAGAGAGAGAGAGAGAGAGAGAGAGAGAGAGAGAGAGAGAGAGAGAGAGAGAGAGAGAGCGAGAGAGA
>JBBIGA010000132.1:21172788-21185057 GCA_037576975.1 Alestes dentex | reverse complement strand
CTCTCTCTCTCTCTCTCTCTCTCTCTCTCTCTCTCTCTCTCTCTCTCTCCCTCTCTCTCTCTCTCTCTCTCTCCCCCCTCTCTCTCTCACTCTCTGTTTCTTTCACTCCCTCTACTCTGTCTCCTCTCTCTCTCTGTTTTCATCTCTCTATACCTCACACTTTTGAGGTCTCTGTCTTTCTCTTTTTCCTCTTTCTCCCTCCATATTATAGCTTATGGTTTTAGGTTCTCCTGAAGCACTGCTTGGTACCATACAGAAGAAAGACAGCTGACTTCTTTTGGAGTGGACAGCACTGGCTTCAGGGGCGGTACCGTTCCTGCCAGTGGAAGATGGAGGCCAGGGCCTGGTAGATATTAGAAGCCAGGACCTGGTGTTTTGGCTGCAGGCAGCCAAAAGGCTGCTGTACCAGGAGGATTTGCCATGTACACAGAGACCCAGTCAATTGCAGAGACCTGGGGTATGATTTCCGGCTGTTCTCAATAATGTTTGGAGAAGTCAGTGTGTCACAATCTTACTCCCATTTATCAGTCAATACTCCAGGCCTGGAGGACACATCTTTTACCCTGAAAATGGTATTTGGAAAACCTGGTGAATGGTTCTTTGAGGAGCTCTTATTACACAACCCACCGATTCAGACCAGACTGTTGTCATCACTGTAAAGGCAGGCCTCCTGAGGAAGAGCTGCACTAAAACTGGCACTTTGTCTGGACGTCAATGGCTGGAAAGCTGCGTATGTCCTCAAGAGACAGTCTGAGAGGGCAGAACCTACTGCACCAGCCATTAAGGTGGCTCCTGCTGTCCAAGACGAGATGGAAGAGAGTATATCGTCAGCGATGGTGTTGCGTGTTCCAGAGTTCATTTGGTTTTCAGTCAGCTTCAAAAAAGGCCTTGTAAATGTAGGCTTTGTGGCCAACTGAAAACCGAGGTGCGCCTGTTCTAGTGCTGTGAAAGATGGGGTTATTCAGTCCCTGAATAGATGTTTTATTTGGTTCTGTTAGGTGTTTTCTGATAGGGTTTTATTGAAACAGTAAAATTAGACATTTGTAACACGAGGAAGAACAAAGCTACTGGGCCTGGCTGTGTTGATTCTTTGTGAATGCTGAGAGGGCTATGAGCTGGTTGGATGAAAGCAAGCTAATTATATGCTTGTGGGCAATGTACAAAAATGATGTACTCTGTAAAGTTGATGATGCTCAATTGCTTCTTAATATTTAACTTTTAATTTTTAATTTCGTTGTTACAAGGCTTGAATTTTCGGATTATGTATTTTGTTGAATGGGGAATGACGAGTACTGTAGAAATGTGCTGTGTCTGAGCCAGTATCCCTCCAGTCCCACCTCCCCAATCCCACCCCCCGCCGCCTGGGTCTTCTTACTCTCTGTACTTCTGTTCTCTTTCACTCCCCTCTCTCTCTGCCTCTCTCTCTCTCTCTCTCTCTGTCTCTGTTTCTCCTCTTCTACGCTACACTCAGATGCAGATTTCTTGCTCTCTCCCTATGTCTTTTTACTCCTACTCTGTACTCAGATATGCCTTCAGACTGAAGGGACGGAGTTGAAACACATCACTTACATTTCGGACTCATTGTTTTCCAGAACACTGACCCTTTTGTTTTCCGGAGCCTGGAGCTTCTTTTCTCTCTCATGGAGTGTGTGTTAGTGCATGCTGGAGTGTGTGTGTGTGTGTGTGTGTATGCAAGCTGTGCGAGCACTGTGGTGCCGAGGTGACCTGATGCGGCCTTTCACTTTGGTCTCTTTTTACACCCCCTTTTTCCCCCCCGTCCCCTTTTTTTCACCCCCTTCTCCCTTTCCATTTTTTTTCTCACTCTCTCAGTCACGCTGCCTCTTTGTTTGAGCGTCCCTTCTCATTTTATTCTACCTCAGATTGTGCTCCTCCATACTTTAAAATATTAGCATATCATTGCCATGAGAGGCCTCAACTTTGCAATTAATGGCTTTTTAATGGCTCCCCTGGCCATCAAATTATGCAGCTCGGCTTCTTAAAGTAAGCCAGGATGGTGGGGTGGGGGGGGACATATGGACCACCGCCAGGCCCCATGCGGAGGGGTTTCAAGGGGGTTTGCAGAGCTTTATTTAAAAGTCAGGGAAAGTTTATTTGTCTGAATGTGCTGGGGGCCCAGTCCTGCTCAGAGGAGTGGGCTTCTTTATAGCCACAAGATTAAGTGTCAGTTGGGTTTTGAGTTACTGTAAAGGTGAGGGGGGGCTTGGGGGGGTGTGGAGTGGATTCGGACCTTTGCAGTGAAAGCACACACTGAGACCCTTGAAGCGAACAGCTGAAGGGACCCTGCTGCTCTTTACATTTGTCACAGGAAAACAACAAGCTTTGACAACCTTGTAATGTGCAAACCAAGTCGAGGTCCCACCTCAGAATCTGTGTTTCTGAATGCACTCTTTTAGTCCGGAGAAACTGACTGTCTAAAGATTAATGCTCGTGCTGAATGCGTTTGGACATGTTTGTGTTTCTCAACAGTGCTTCACCAGACCTAAGCCAGATTCTTATCACCTAGATTCATGAAAATGTATCCTAGCTAAGACATTTGTATATGAAAGAAACCTTTCACATACAGAAGTCACCTGCTGTCTGGATAACCTTGGCACGGTTCTAGCAATTCGTTTTAGATCACTCTAAGAAGGCCATTACGGACCACGAAATGAAAATTCAATCCAGGCGAATGGAATCACATGGAAAGAACAAGCTAGCATTAGCGTGCTAATGAGCTAATCCACCATGTTCAACACCTCGGTGGAAAGCAGCCAAAAAACCTCTTTAGCCATCTCTGAGGTTATCAATGTAAAATAGATTAAGGGAAAAAATAATTTTGTTTTCATTGTATTTATTTATTTAGATTAGTTTGGCCTGTGCAGATTTTTTTTCCTGCAGAATGCTTTCCCAAGGTGAAAGTTGGGGAAAAAACGCTGAGTCGTCTCTCTCCAAAGAAGTCCTCCAGTACTGTCCCTTCTGCACCCTCTAGCCAGCGGGGGGCTGACATTTACCTTCTCATTTACTGACTAATTAGCCTGATTTATACCAAAAGGTGAGGGGATCTCTTCGTCCGACCATTACAACAGGGGATTTCACATTGTGGGCAAAGCACTTTTCAATCTACCTGCTCTGTATTCGCCTTACATTGCACATGAAGATTGGATGACCTAACAATAGAATTGCAGCTGAAATTGCTTTTTGTAACTTCAGGATTGTTGAGTAAGTATTTTTTTTTTTTTTGTCCAATTGTTTTTTCTTTTTCTTTTTTTTAAGCAAACTATTCTGGTGTCCCTGCTATTCCTCTGCCAATTTGAAACACAATCTCTTTCTCCTCCCATGAGACGCCATTTGTTCCCACACTGTCCTGCGCTCGGTTTTCTCCCTTGCCAGTCTACTATTGTTCACTTGGCGGAAGATTTTTTAACACAGTATGCCATATTATATGTAGATATTGAGGTTTAGTACATCTTATTTTTGCTGTTATGCTTTTATTACAGCATACCTGTTAAAATGGTAGTATTCTTTTTGCCCAGTAGAGGGGTTTAGTTAAGTTTCAGGTAATGTAAAGAAAGAAAGAAAGAGAGAGCAAGAGCAATTGAGAGAGAGACTCCCTTTTTTATGCATCTGACATTTTCTTTATTAAAAGCAGAAAGGACATCTCTACCAAACACACAAGGAATAATTAGCACACAAGTGCAGGGATAATTACCCAGACATGTCCAGGTGCCTTGACTGATGTTCATGCCAAAAGAATGCGTGTTTTAAGTCTATTTCCTCAGGTATGCCAGTCACTGCTATTCAAAATGAGCTTCCTGACCCCATGCCTTTGTTTAGGGTTGCTTTCATACTAGCAGGTCGTGCGGATGACTATGGTGCTGGGATGTGACTCTGAATGTACTAATTATGTTATGGAGGAGCCGAAAAAAGGGCATCTATTATTCTTCATCTTTTATCCATGGGGATTCCGCCATGGTCTGAACTTCTAATGAAGCGAGGACTCTCACAGATTTCGTCTCCTATCTCCTGAAATCCGCTTTCTAACATTACAGCCTATGGTTTAAGGCTTCTTTTCTCATTCCCACACCTGCTGTCTCGGCGCTCATCATTTGGAGTGTCTGGTTTGTTTCCAGCGTTACCATTACATAGGTGATGCCTGAGTGACTCATTTGTAAGGACAGGTGCAAAAGGTCAGAGGTGCCTGTTTTTTGTGTGTTTCAGTGTGTAAAAGGCTTAGGCCATCCAAAAATAGTTTAATGTGTATAAACCTTTATTACACACTTATATAACTTTTACAACTTAGGCAGTCTGAATTGGTTTCCATGCAGTCACCGATAATAACAAGCCTCAGAGTTTGATAATCCTGAGATTTTAAGGGGAGTTAAACCAGTTAAACCAATTTATCTATGACATTTCTTCATTTTGTAACATTAGAGACAATATAAATGAACATTAAAGCAGTACAAAGTAAAAATGTGGGCTTATTTATATTTATTCTAGCATTATTTAGGAAACTGGTTTCCACTTATCTAGGCAGCAGTTGTGTTTTCACTGGCAAAAACACTATATAGTGAAGAAAATATACATTTGAAACCATTTGTACAGTAAAATTCAATAAAAGCTATTTCATTAAAAATATTTAGCACATTAGCATTCAAAAGTGTGGAATCACTTTTGTATACTGGTATTTTGGTTATATATATATACTATACTGTAGACAGTAAGGAGTAGATGTTCTAGTCAATATTTTAAGTATTTTTGCAACAGCAATTTTTAAATGATAAATAATGCCACAATTATCTATTTATAAAAGTTTTGGCCAGGTGAAATATAACATGTATAATTTTATAATTACTTCACTCGCTCATTTTATAATCATTTACAGTTCTGTTCCTCATTGGAGGCAAAGCTCAGATTTCTTCATTTTTTTAGTTTCTTGTTTTTATTATTATTTGTAAGCATATAAACTGATATAATTTAGCTTTTTTATTGTTGAAAGAATTTGAATGGTTATTTCAAATTTGTGAACACTAGTGTCAAAACTACTAAATATAAACTTAAGATGTTCTTGCTTAATTGTATTAAAATAATGTTTATTTAAATTGGTTATTAGGTTAAATAGTAAATTGGTATGTAGGTTATGTGTGTGTTATTACTTGTATAGGACTGTGAAACAGAGGTAACATGAGTGAACATCAATACAATATCAATATTTTGTGAGATTTGTAGACCGTATAGTGGAATGTGTGAGCTAGCACACCTACAAATACAGCTTCAAATAGAGCTTGGGCATCTGATACAAAACATACCATTTAGGCTCTAATATATATGGCACCTAGTCTGTGATGCGTGTGATGGGGAGAGACAAAGAGTGAAGCTGTGCTTGTGTGAGCGTGTGTGTGTGTGTGTGTGTTTGCGCTCTCTGCTCTCAAAGTAGGATTCAGGCAGAATTTCTGCTTCCCAACAGAATGAGTGATTGCTCACTAATATCTCAGCACTCAAAGCAAACATCTGCTCCACTTGGAGCGGGCGTCGATTTCAGCGCTACCTCTAATACCTCATCCTTCCTGGATCACCGTGACCTGCCTTAAAGATTAAATTCTCCTCTTGATATATTTCACAGAAATCCAATGACTCGCCTGCTCTAAATTGCTGGCAGTAGGCCACCCTGACCAGATCATTTCAAACGATTGGTCGAACCTAATCTGCTTCAAGATATGCAATGCACCAAAATAACAAATTCTTGGCTGAAGCCAAAATGATGGACAGGCTGAGGTCGAAAACGTTTTTGTTTGATTTACTTGGTTTGTCCCACTTCATAATCATATTTGTTTCATGTAGATTTGTTGTTGAAATCTTTCTAAAATGCTATATAGTCTTAAAGTTTGGGAATTCCTTTTTTGTGACCAGACATTTGCACACACTCCTAAATGGCATATAAACAATAATTGTGCATAATAATTTGCAGAAGTATTTTTTTTTTCCATCTAGAGCAGTGGCCCTCCAACCCTGGCCCAGGAGCCCCCCACCCCGAAACACTTAGCACATTTTCCAAACATTCCCAACACACCTGATCCAACTTATCAGCTGATTAACAAGCCGTTCCCAAGTTGAAGAAGGGTCTAAGAACAGGGGAAAACACCAGAATGTACAGGGTAGGGGGGCTTCCAGGTTTGAGCTTGGGAAGCCCTGAGGATGTGTGTCCAATTTTCGCACAGAAAATCAACAAACCATGTCATTTAATTAGGTCTAAACTTTGCCAACATTGTAAATCTTAATGCTTAGCTGTAGAAGTGTAACTTTTCTAATGTAATTGAAACGTTGACTCTTTTGCCCATTATTTTTCAGCCCCAAGTTTACATTGGTTAAAATTTGGTTGCATCTCTCTTTGTGAGTGGTTTGTGTGTTGCTCAGGCCTTGGCATGGAATGTGAATGGCTATGCTCAAGTGAGCCCTGATGCACTTTAAAACAAACACTTTACATTCAGAGTTTGGGAAGAGCAGGCTCTATTTTCTTTCTCCTCTTTTAGGGGAAGTTTTCTCACTACGCAAAAATGTAGGAGGCAGCCAGCGACAGGGTCCTCAAGAGAGCCCTCACTCACTCGCTCTTTCTTTTCCCTTTGCATGCGATGTCTGTTTTCCAGGGGCTAATAAGTCTAGAGGAGCTGCCGTTGAAGCTCCACAGGCGTCTGAGTGAGTGTGAGGGTCAGCACATTACGAACTGCCCTTTTGCGGACCCGCCTTAATGTTTACAAAGAGGCGTCCTGAGGAAAGACTATAAAGATGAGGTCTATGTTTTTATGCTTTAGTTTAGTAGTGCAGTTAGCTTTGTAGTAAGATAGGAATTTACAGATTGGCTGAATTAGCTTTAAATAGTGGTGTGAGGCCGTTAGAAGCCACAGTTTGAGCGGCTTTTAGACAATAGTCATGTCTTGGCTAGCAATTCTAAAGCTCTGTTTTGGCAGTTTTTGCTTTAAATATGCAGCCTCCTAGTCTCTTCTGGTAATAACAGCTTCCACTGTCCACTTGGGGTGTGTGTGTGTGTGTGTGTGTGTGTGTGTGTATGTATGTGTGTGTGTGTGTGTATATGTGTATGCATTTTTGTGGTCATCTTTGTGGCACAAGAGCCGTGTCTGCTGTGGCTCCTGAAGGATCTGGGATTGTTTTCTTTTTTTTTACGGTTTCAGCAGTGCTGTGTTTGTGTTTCTTTTCATGCATTTTAAGGACAAATGTCTTGACTTTGTGGAAGACCAGTAAAAAATAAGCCGACCTAAAACCAATAAAATGGTCAGTTCGTATGTTTAATATTTTGAAGTTAAAGGAGCATTCCAGCCTCAAACTAGTGTTTGTCAACTGTCGTTTTTTGCAGTATTCAGTACCGCAGCATTGTGTCCTTCAGTCTCATCAGTTCAAGATTTTTTTTATCATCTTCTCATTATAGAACTCACACATTCTAAAATACATTAAACAACTACCGAGAATCTTTGCAGTACTCAACATATTCTAATTACTAGCCTAGCCAAGAAAGCAACTTTTGCCCTGCATGTCCAAATACAACCAAGCTACTAAAAACTGCAAACCCTAAAAAGGACAAACAAAAAAAGCTGTTGTAGATTTTTTTAAGGTTCCCTATATCTTTAGTTTACATCATCAGAAGGGGTTTTTTTTATCAGTGAAACCTCACTGCAGTATTCCTGTTGGAGGTGAGTAGGAACAGATGTAGAGAAGGTTCATTTTTCATTTTCTCAAGAGTAGGGCTGCAACGAATCACAAAACTTGCGGTTTTTGAGTCACGGATCCTATCATTTTTCACATCAACAACAACAACAAAAAAACTTAAAGGACTTAAAGAACATTTCAAACAAGTGTTTCGATAAAATCTTCAGTATTCAGTTATTAAATCAAAGTGCAATATAAAGCATGGTAATACCACCGACTCTCTGGTGACTGGGATATTGCCACTGGGCCTCTCCAGCTTCCACTCTGCTGCTGCTCTTAACAGTACCGACGCAAAACAACACGCTGGTAGTGTCATTCGAAGGTGTTGATTTGGCACATGTCAAGTATGCACACTAGTAGCACAAAAGATTTGTTGTACGCCGTTGCTCTTTGAACAGTGAGTCTGCATTTTTTTTCATTGCATAAAAAAAAATCTTGAGTGTACTGAACAGCGCTTGCTCCATTCATCACCCATGTGACACTACACTCTGGAGGGTGAAGACGACCCGTTTACGCGAACACAAAACTGCCTTTTTTACTGCAACTCCACTTTGAGATTTAAGCTTGTATGACTTTAAAGAAGTAACATCTGTTGTAAAAAAAAGTATTTCACACTATTATGGTCAAACTTTGCAATTAATCCATGGTTCACATGGGTACTGAACCATGGTAGGGGATCCATACAGCCCATGGATCCACTGCAATCCTTTATAAAACCAGTCAAGAGTGTCCCTTTATAAAGAGAACTTTTTCTTTTTCATGATTAGATTCAGAGTTAAACTTAGAACATTATTACATATGGGGCTGATTTCCTGGACATGGATTAAGGCTTGCCTCAGACTAAATTGTAATGCAAGTGGTGGTTCACCATTGAAAATCCTATTGTTTAAACTCATTGTTAAATACATGCGCGCACACATACCAGTCATCCTCATGTCAGCTGTGCATGTGAAGGCCCTAGGGAGTGTGTGTCTGAGGCTATGGTCTAATAAACTCATTGAGTTTTACCATCAGCCGCAGTGCTAGATGGCAGATGTAGCGCAGAGAAGGCTGATGAGAAAGCCAGCTCTGTTTGTCTGCAGACATCTGTAACATATCAAAGACGATGGCGGATCATCATAGTTTGTTTGCCTCTTGCTGTCTACCACTGCAGACTTCTCTTTTTTCCCATTTGCAGAAGTTGATTACTGAAAAATACATTTGATTATCCAATCATGGCATTCATTTATAGTGAAAGCAAAATAAGAAGCATAATTAAAGGAGTTGCAATTCTACAAAAACCGGTCAGCCATAACATTAAAACCACCTTCCTGATTTGTTGGTCCCCTCATGCTTCTCAAACAGCTGTGACTCATTGAGGCACGGACTCTGAAGACCTCTGAAGTTGTGCTGCGGTATCGGACTCCAAGACATTAAATCGGACACGAAGACGAAAATATTGAGACAAAGTCGACAGCTTGCAACCTTTGTCGTGTTCCTCAAACCATTCCTGAACATTTCTACAGTGTGTGGTGAGAGAGGGACCTCCTTCCTATAGCGCATCCTGGTTTCTTTCCCAAGTATGAGTCACACGCCCACCTGGCCATCCACATAAAAAATGTGATTCATCAGACCAGACCACCTTCTACCATTGCTCCATGATCCAATTCTGATACTCCCACTGTAGGGACATTCGGTCAGCATGGGCAATTCAAGAACTGGCTGTGGACCTGATGCCTAATACTGTATATCCAATTCCTTTCCCATGCCACTGGAATGAGAGCAGTGTTATTTCCTTCTGCTTTCACTGGTTTTAATGTTGTGGCTGACCAATGCATAGTCTATAAGATATTAAAAAGTTACATTTTGATTTGGTTGTAAACATTGACTATGATATGAAAGTGCAGAATGATTTTTACATTGCAACTACGTAGCAGTCATAGCTTCTTGGAGGAACCACAAAGATTGTCATTGTCCAGTTTTTTAGTGATTGTATTGCATTATTTTCCATTCCATGAAACAGTGTAATGCAAGGCTTGCTTAGTTATTTAGATGTAATTCTCAGACATTGAGTAGACAGAAGTACCAATTGTGGAGAAACATTTGTGCAAAGTCAAGAACAGCAGTTTATGTTTTTATAGCCCTGATTGGTTTATACAACAATCCTAGTCATTCCTCTCAGTCTGAATTGACTCCAGTGGGCAGGAGGCTTAATCGGACATGTGAATGTCTATATATGTTTACTGCAGCTTTTGGAACTGTATATGTGTGTGTGTATGTATGTACTTTATACCAATAATAATTTAACTGTATCCAGAGAGAACTTGTAATCGGTGAATTCAGTAAAGTGCACTCGCTGCTGACATTGGCATTCTGTTTTGCACACACACAGCTAGTATCATTTTCATAGGAAATGGAATGGGACACTCATAAGCAGCCTCATATAAACCTAAGATCACCATGAACCCTTAGAACTGGCCTGTGGAACCATGGAACTGCATTCTCTGGAGTCACAAATCACATTTGGGATGAGTTAGAGTGGAGTTTGTGATTCAGAACTAATCATCCAACATCAGTGCCTGACCTCACTCGTGCTCTTGTGGCTAAATGCAGCCAAATCCTCACAGCAGGATTTCAGCGTATAGTGTAAGTGCTTGGTGCAGATGACCTACAACTAATCCAGCTCTCATTTCACCTAATGAAGGCCCTACGGAGCGTCTGACTTGTTGGATCTGGACTCTGCAGAATGGTAGGGCCAGGTTTAGGCCTTGAACCTTCCCAGAAGAGAAGAGGAGCCCATCCGGAAGTGTGGAGGCTGTTGTTACAACAAAGGAGGGTCAAAACCTCGATTAATACCCTTGATTTCAGAAGAAATGTCGCAAGAGCAGGAGCCTTCAAATGTTCATAAAAAAAAAAAAATTGTTTCATAAAAAATCCCAGGAAACTACATTTTGAATACCATGTTAAAATGTAATTGAAACAGTTCTTTATATATGGACTAAAATATTTGTTCAAAAGCAACCTACAAGTTTAATGAACATTGATAGATATTTTCTTCTTTTCTTCTTCTGGAAAGTTGTCTTACTGGAGATATAGGGGTTTCCCATGACAGCAACGATATGTGAAGAAAGAATGGACTTGAACATTGCAACCATAAACAACATTGACTCTGTCTCAGATGTCAGAGGTCAGCGTATCCTGCTGAGTGATTGATGAGTTCAGATGATGATCGATTGATGTGGCCTGCTATTCTCCTTATTTTCCTTCTTTTTCTCCGTCTCTCTTTTACTTCCTCACACACGCTTAGCGGGTGTAGGCACTAAGTCACTAAGCTGACAGTGAGCCAGCTGGAGCCCCACTGGCCCACCACCACCACTAATTTCCCCACTCCATCCCAGGGAGGGGCACAGCAGCCCCCTTACCCAGCTGCACCCATTCCCCTGCCCCCCCAGCCCTCTACTGGGCCCCAGGGCCTGGCAGACCCTCCTCCACTGGCGGCCTCATTGTCTCTTCATTGGGGATTAGTGTTATTGAATTATGGTAAAGCTCTGTCACTTTCCCTTAGCCCCCTCCCCATCTCCTCCCCAGTTTCATGCTTCCTCATAGACTGAGCTTGGCCCTCCAGGACGAGCATTCAGGGTCAGTCTGCCTCCAGACGGAGGCCTGAAGGTCAGCGGAAGTGCAGGCCTTTGAAGCGTGACGAGACCACCTGGCCTTTGGTGGTGGGGTCAGGAGCCCACAAGTTGTATTTAGTCACTGTGATGGAGCTCTGATGCTTTGAAATGTAACTTTACTTACACATTTCTTACACAAAGTGTTCAGAAAAGTATGCACACATTTTCAGTGTCGAAAAGAAAAAGAAGAGCTTAGTGTGTATTGTTCTTATTGTGCACTACTGTGTAAATACTTTCTCCAGTCATTGTTAGATCTTCAGTAATTCAGAATTTTTTTGTAGTTGTCAGGACATTTCATGATGCATTGAATGTTTGTGAAAATTTGATTTGGAAAATCAGTAAAGAAAAGGAAGAAAGATATAGACGGATGAGAGGAGGAATGGGGGGATTAGAGTAGAAAGGGTCCGTGGCCTCTCAGACGCCAAGGGAGACGTCCGTCTTTGTGTGTTCTTGTGTATGACCCCCATCACCTCGGTCTATCCCTCACATGGGTCTTTTATAGTATGATTTAGTCATTTCCTCTAAACCTCTGGTATCATTCAAAGCTGTCAGTTCAAAGCTTAGCATGGTCTGTAACTTTCTCTATCATTGCACTGTAATTTAGTAGTAGATGTACCAAGTGAGATACTTCAAGCATTTTTCATGCTATGTCAGAGGAGATAAATCTGCACCATTGTAGTCTATCCTCTGTAGCCATGTTCTAATTGCACTGCACTTCTTTGCATTTGAAAACCATTTCTTATATAATTTTAAATGTTCGGAGTCTTTTAAGGCATAGCAAAAGTATGCTAGTCATTTAAGTCTATTTCGGTTGATTTGTATCTCACTCTGAAAAAAATTAAATTAAATAAAATGAAATAAAAAAAAAAAAAAAAAAAAAAAAAAAAAAAAAAAAGACAG
>JBBIGA010000132.1:21154094-21171594 GCA_037576975.1 Alestes dentex | reverse complement strand
CCACCTCCCTTCCTGGCATACTTTCGTCCGTCAAGCACCTCCAGCAGTGTGGTGATGTTGGTTTGGCTCAGATAGAATGTAGTTTTTAGTTATGAAGTCTTCATCGCCTCATATTCCATAGATACAGAGTGAAGTGACCCAACATTACACGGGCAACAGAGGTGAATACTGGCTCTTTGGAAAAGAGATATAAGTGAAATCTAGACGATAGTAATGGGTCAGTTTCACTTTCAGTGGGTGGATGATGTTGTTCAGTGTTTTCACAAATTACGCACCAAATTTATGGCCACATTCGGACTATAATGCATAAATGCAGTACCTTCGAAGGAGAAAATGGAAAATGTTCAGGTGCTCAGTGAAATGTAGGTATTGTAATACTTTGGTAAGGTAATAATTTGAATGCTTATGACAATGAGAAAACGTGATTCAAAAATGCATTAGACAAGTGATTTGGAACCATGGCTCATTCCAAGGCTCAAGTCAAGAGTACAGTGCTTAAAAACATCTCTGTTACAGGTTTGATCCCATTTGAAAACACAACATCCTGCTTCATACGCAGAATACAGCAGGACAACAGAAGCAGAAATTCAAGTCTTGGTGCGCCCATACTACATCCACAGTTTCTGAAAAAATAAAAAAATTACACAAACTACACAATGTAACCAAAAAATAATGTAATCTATTGCTCATAATGACTTTCTCTGTCTCTGAGAATGTTGGATTTTATTATCCTATCAAGGTAATGGTAATGTACTGTCATATAAACAACCCATAGGTGAGAGGTTACAGCTGTCATAAACTGCATGGAAGGCAGTTAAATGGTCTGAAATTGCATTTAACCCCTCCCACCATGCCGCTTATGGAGAATGAATAGGATGAATTAGTGATGGACTTCCCTTTGAAGCAAATGTTCTTCTGCTTGTTCAGTTATTGATCTGTTGAAGTGCTGGTTTACTGCCGTTATCTTTGTGCATGTGTCATTACCTGGGTGTGTGCTTGTGTGTGTGTTGTATGTAGTAGTGATATTTAGTGCTGTGGGTTTTCCACAGTGCCATTAGAATGCTTTAGGGTGTGCAGTAATATATGTCTGAGGGCAGAGCTTTTAAATGCACTGAGAAAATTGATGCTACGCTTCGACAGGCCTCTTTAGAGAAGTCTCATCTACAAAAAGCAATCAAGTCAAGGCCATACACATACACACAGATGCACACAGAGCACAGTTTCACCTCTGGACTGTTCATGTAGCCTGCATACTCGAACTGAGGCCCTGTTATGTGTTCTACACTAGAGAAAATGAGACCTTGAAACTTGTGACGCACTTCTGATCTGTGTGTGTGTGTGTGTGCGCGTGTCCTAGTGTGTGAGAAAATGCACCTGCATCTGGTCAGCCACCCCTGAAAAGTGAACAGCCAAAGGGTGTTGAGCATCTGCTAGGAACACATATGTTCATGGATATGTTGGTTTATGCACACATGTGATCAATTAGAGCACTTCCTGGCCACAAACCTGTCCACAGACCGTTAACACCACTTGAAGTAAGAGTGTGTGTGTGTGTATGTGTGTTTGCGCATTTGTTCTTTTTAAAATACTTTAATCATATTTTATCTATTATATTATCTCCGTTGTTCCAAGATGCCTTTTCTGACAGCAGTAAAGAGATTCACATTCTAATAAAAAATCTAATTCTTTGGTTCATTAATCTCTTGTTAAATTGCTTCTGGCTATTTTCGTTTTCTGAATTTCTTTTCTGCTTTCATTAAGCCACTTGCCACGTTCCAGCGTGGAAGAAAAGAGTAATCCATTAACATATTTTCCATAATAATTAAGAAAAATTCAGACTGCTGCTAAATTTTTAGCAATGTCACATGCTTTTTTGCCCCTTGTTTATATACATCAGTATGTCAAACCATGCAGTAGATGCTCGACATTCTCATGATACATGATGTGCATCAGGATATTTTGTTTTTTAAGAGGGTTTGTAAGTTGGAGAAAGAATGCGCACTTAGAATATTTATTAGAATGTTTATTGCGGCGCATTGTGTTCATTTTTCATCCCTGCAAGCACAGTAGTTAGTGCATTTGAAATTACACACTTTGATCAGTCACACACTCTCAGTGGGCTGGTGTCGAGGCTCACCACAGTAAGGTCAGTCAGTGGCACCCGTCCTGCCTGCCGCCTGAGAGAGCGTTTCTGGAGCCTAGCGTTAGGGCTGTGGCTGGCTTCACTTTGGCAAGAAAACAAGCAGGGTCAGGTCACCTCACAATCTCTCTGCAAGACCGACCCTCTGCCCTCTTCTACCCTGTGAGAGAAGGTAGTTGATGGCTTAGAAGAGAGAGTAAATGGAGGGAATGACAAAACAATAGACCGGTTTCCATTCCAGGGATTTCAGTACTTTCAAATGTTTGACAATAACTTTACCAACATTAGCAGTCTGATAAGCACGAAACAATAGGACAAAGTTTGATAGACACGAGCCGCTGGCGCCACACTTTTCTTGATAAATTTTTATGTTATCGCTTTCAAAATACAAAAACTAATTAATGGAAAATGAGTTAATGGTGTGTTGAAAGTGTGTTTAAAGTTTAAAGAGAGCAGCAGGCACTCTTCTTCATGTCCGCTCACAAAGTGAGTTGTGTGTATGACAGTACGTGATGTGTCCTGCAGGGTTCCTGCTATCAGATGACCAGTTCAGACGAATGAATACAACGCTGCTTAGAGACTTGCTCTGTCTTATCTCTACTCAAAGACCATCACACAGGAGATCTATACACACAAACACACACCTTTCTTTCTCAACACCTTCTACTTTTTACATTTATTTCTGGTGTCCTAATTTCCAGTGTCCTTATCACACTTTTTTGAAATCACACTTTTTTTTTTTTTTTTAACTTTCTGACTCACACTCTCTCACTCTATCTCCCTCCTTTTGTCTCCTTATTTCCTCTGCAGTTCATCCCCCTCTCTCTGAGAGTTTCATGGCCATATATAGACTTCAGTGTGGCAGTATGGAGTGATTTGTGAGCGCTATAATCAGGGTCTTTAAGCAGTGTTCCCCATAGGTGGCCTTAAAGCTGATTTATTGCTGGCACTCTTCATCCGAGAGCGCCTCACAGATCCCCTAAAACCCCCACCTGCACGGCCTCAAATTAACCCCGGCTCAAAAGGTCAGCTGAGAGCAGTTTTGGCATGGAGGCACAGGGAAATATTGATTGAAGTTAGAGAGCCTGGGTCATTTAGGACGCTACCCAAATTGAGAGGCCCAGAGTGTCTAAACTCTAATGGCTAGTACCTCTGCCCTGCTAAACCTCCAGCGTGTGACTTCAGAGTCCCTACAGGCCATACTTTGCGACACCCCTGGACATACAGTTGGGATCATATGAGCCCAGGCTGCTATCTGCATAAATGGAGACTAAAGACTAACCCTAAAACTGATAGCCAAGGTAAGCTTTTCAAAATATATAAATGAAGTTACTGATAAAATCAGATTAGTCTGTGGTCTTGTCTCAAATAACAGGTTAGAAACAACATGTATTAGCTCTATTATACACCAAAAAAAAACACATTGGGATCTATTCTAGCAGTGTGTGATCTTTCACAGTGTTTAACAGTATAATTTTCATCTATGAGAGAAAAGGTTTCACAGCACTTATTCACAGGTATTTGTATTGGGTTCTTGCAAAGACGTCATAAAGCTACACCTGCGTCACATTAAGATACGATAGCTTTGGCTTTTACCAATAAATTTACTGACTTTTCTGTCCCCCATTTTGAATGTTGTGAGCTATCCTATGCATATTTCACCAGTGAAGTGCCTCCAAGGTCCCTAGATCAGTGGTTCCTGACCCTGGTCCAGGACAACCCCTGTCCTGCTTATTTTGGTGTTTTTCTGCTCTAACTCAACGGAAATAACAAGCACTTTCTTAGATGAAGAGGGTGTGCTAGAGGAGGGAAAATGCTAAAATATGTAGGGCAGGAGTGCTCCAGGACCAGAGTTTGGGAACTACTGGCCTAGATATAACTTTATTGATACCAGACCTTCATGTATCACTCTGTTGTAAAGCTGACACCACTCTAATGGTTTCTTGGGGGCTTGTAGGCCTTCAAAAAAAGTAAAGCACTGCTCACTGGCCCTGCTAATGGCAGCAGAACTTGGCCTGCTCCCAGCCCCAGATGTGGAACGCATTCTCCGGTTTTAGATTGCAATCTCTTCGCCTTCGTAAACATCCGCCGCCAGGCCTGGACCGGGCATGTGTAGGCAGTGATGGACGGCAATAGAAGGACTCAGAGAGGCAGAGGAGAGTGGGAGCCGGGCCAGCAGCCTTGCAGGTCATTATTACTCCCTGCTGGGTGCTCACACAGGGATGAGGAAAGGAGTGAGAGGAAAGAGAAAAGAGGAACGGAAATCTAATTGCAAGTTGCAAGTGTAAGGGAAGAGAAGTGAGTGACTTTATCGAAAGAGTCACTCTAAACTCCCGGGCACAAGAGTTCAAAGAGTAGAAGGAGAACTACTGAAATGAATGGGAATAGCTAGTGAGGTGAAATTGATGGCTAAATAGAGAAAGAGAGAGTCTCATAAAGAATGGGGATAGCTAGTAATTGACCTTTCCATGCTCAACCCGCAAATGTGCTTTTTCATTGCGGCCATTGCACGGTTGGGCAAGCGTTATGGAACTTTGGCAACAATTCTATTTAACCTGATCAGAAGTTGAGTTTCCTGTTTAAATGGCTTTGCTATGTTAAGCTAGCAAGCTAAATGTACACTGACCTGCCACAACATTAAAACCAGAGGTGACATAAATGATATTTAATATCTCACTACAATGACAAGACGTTGGATATATTGGGCAGCAAGCAAGCAAGCTTGTGAACAGTTCTTGAAGTTGGAAACAGGAAAAATGGGCAAGCGTAAGAATCTGATGGACCAAGGATCTGAGAGATCTGACAAGGGCCAGATGTGAAGACTAGACAGCTGGATCAGACAAAACAACAGGTCTTGTGAGGTGTTCCTGATATGCAGTGGTTTGTATCTACTAAAAGCAGGAAGAACAACCAGTGAACTGGTTGATCCCAAAGCTCCCTGGAAAATGTGGGACGCGAAGGCTAGCACTTCTGGTCTGAGCGTCAAAGCAGAGCTTCAAAGCAAACCTAAACCCAAACCCAGTCTGAACTGTGGTGGTGATTTGTGAGGTGGTTGGGCCCTGACAGCCCCTCAGTATCACGAAAGGTCCAAATTGATATGTTTCAGCTCTTTCAGTGTGAAAAACCTGTTGCTCAGCTGGACCTTTTGTGGTACTGTGTGGCAGGTGGGGCCCCTACCTCCTCACAAATCACCACCAGTACAGGACCCTCTGCCCCATGGCCACCCCAGCAAGTTCCTCTGCTGGACATGACCGATCCTGTACACTGCTCACTGTCATTTGGCTGCCCCAGCAGACCTCTCCGCTAGACGCAGGTGCACCTCACCCTCCCCCATGCCAGGTGGCTGACCAGTCATCCACCATTGTGCAGCACCTCCCAACCAACTTACATCTCCTTACTTCATGATGCTCTCGGACAACCAACCCGCAGACCCCCTCCAGCCACTCTTATAGTAGATGACTCTATTATTAGAAACATGAAGCATCGCTCAGCCATTGTTCATTCTGTCCCTGGAGCCAAAGTCTCTGACATTACACAACAGCTTGCCAACCTTTCAGAGAGGCAGAAGATAGTCATCCATGTACAATGCAGCAATATCAGAGCTCAGAACTGTCGAAGAAAGACTACTCAAGCTAATTATATCCAGTAAGTGACTATGGGAAATCTGTTTTTATTTCCAGCTCAATTCCACCCCTGGATAGAGTTGCAGGTCATTTTAGCCAAATTGGAAACCTTTATAGCTGGCTCCAAAAAACTTGTCATCATGTTAGTCTGACTTTTACTAACAATTTGAACCTTTTCTGGAACCACATCTCCCTCATCCCAAGCAGTTTAGTTCACAGAGTTTAGAACATAATATATTTAATTCATTTTTCAGTGATTTGATTTCAGTTTCCACTCAAACAGTTACTATCAGTCGATTTTGGATTTAGGATAATCTTATCATCTAAGCAGGGATGAAATGTTAAGAAAACAGATCATTTTAATGGTTTTGTAAATACAGACTACAAAATACAAACTGCATTAAGCCTACTCTGCTAACTGCAGCCTCAAAAGGAAAAAATGTTTTGTGATCCTGGCTCTGAAGGTGTCTCTAGGGGAAAAAATAGCTCTTTTGTCTTAGCAGGTATATACAGGCCTCCTTCTTCTCTGCCTCCTGCAATCAGTGAAATAGCTTTTATTTTGATATAGTGCCTCAGAAATGCTAATCCTAGGGGATTTTAATCTCAGCATGTTGTCTAATGCATCTGATCACTTGAAGGAAACATGCGACAACCTTACCCTTACCTTACCCGTAGTTAATCATTTAATCAACTAAGGATGCCCACTAATTCTGTCCTATGGAAAAGCTTACAGCCTCAGGTGTCTTCAACCTTGGCTGTGATGACCACTGCAATATCGGATACATTAGAAATAGAAAAAAAAATCAGTAAATATCTGAAATTTCAGAAGTTTAAAACTAGAGAGCATATGAATGAATCACTCCAAACAGTGATAAACAAACAAATTTGCTCCCAAATAAGAAAAATAAGAAGAAATGATTTGCTTTGGTTTACTGATAAATATTTCTTCACTGCTTGAAACAAGAAATAAAGCCTGGGCCACTGCCAGACACGCCAAGGAAAGAGACCACAGGCCTACATTCAGGCAACTGAGAAATAAATGCACCTCTGGTACGCAGTGACCTTCAGGGGTCTTGTGGAGTCCATTCCTTGACAGGTTGGAGCTGTTTTGGCAGCAGGAGGGGGACCTACACAATATTAGGCATATGGTTTTATTGTTATGGTTGGTTGGTAAATGTATAAAGATAGAAATCTCCACATTAGCTCAAACTGGATTTTTACCAATACTCTACAAAGCTCCAACCTCCCAGTAGTCGGGCTAAAACAGTGCTTTGGTGGGCGGAGCGTGGAAAGGTTAATTGTGTTTGAGGAACTAACCATTGCCCTAGAATCGATCTGAGCCAAGGCAAATAAGCTTCTGGGCCTTGAATCCTCCCTGCCTCTCCCTCCTCCCTCCCACCCTCAGCCATTTCTGATCTCCCCCACACGTGCTGATGACAGACCGGCTTTCAACTCACTCATCCCTCCTGCATCTCTCTCCCTCCCTTCTTCCACTCTCTCCCTTATCCCTCCCTCTTCCACAGACTGTCTCAGCTTAATAGGCCGCTATGGCAAGTGCCAGTGATCGCTCTCGCTAATGCCTGTTTGATGAAGATGCCACAGAGTGATAAAGCAGCGAACTACATCTGTCAGCTCCCGCCAAGCTCACTCACCACCTTACTCACCCAGTGAGATGAAATTCTTCTTGAGCAGGGCAGCATGGGAACTGTAGTTTCTAGAGAATCTAAACTTTCAATCAAAACTACATTTGTGTTTATAGAAGAGGAGATATTATAACATAGACCTGTCAGTGCAGAATGCACGCTGAACATAAATATAAAATAAAATTACAGAATAATAGTTGAATACTGCAGACTTTCAGGGGTTAAATGGTTTCTATTTACAGTTTAAGAGGTTGAGTGGACCTTTGTTGCTGGAAGCACGAAACTCTGTTAGAAAATCAATGTTCTTTTAGTGGGGCTTTAGTCTCGCTCTCTTTTTTTATTTCCAGGAAATGAACCATAACATTGTGAATTATTTTGAAATTAAACTCTCCTGGGAGTCATTGTAAATATTTAAGGTAGCCTTTCTTTTGCTAGTTTTTCTCTTTCTATCTCTCTAACTTGAGAACTCTGTCACTTTATTATTATCAACACTTATTTGGAATGGCGAGGCGCTTTTCTTGCACGTGTGCTGTTTTTTTCCTGCAGGCGATCTGAATTCACTTGATGGAATGCCGGTAAACACTGGTGCTCTGATGCTTCTGAGAGGCTCTGTGCAATCCCTATTGATTGTGTTCTAGCCTGTGGGCTTGTTTGTGTTTCCTTTTGCTCCTTTGATAGTTTCTGATCCCCTCCCAAACCCCATTAAGTAGCACCTCTCTCTCACTAAAACACTCATTTGCCTGTTCTGACCTCCACTCAAGGCACTTTTATTAGATACTGGCGAGTGACCTGGGCCTCTGGGGAATGGATGGTGGTTTTTGATGCTGCTGACAGACCTTTGGGTTGTTTTATTTCTGTAGGGTTATTTCCTGAATGTAGCTTAATGCTTGCAAGGCCCAGTCACATTACTGGAATTTTTTGATAAAAAATTTCATTTCCACCTGTGAAGGATTTTTATAGCTAGGATTTTTGCACATCATTCAGTTTTTATTGTGATATCAGCAAGCCTTCCAATGATTATTTTTTCACCAGGTTATATAGTCAACTCTTATGCTTATATATCAAGGCATTTTTGTTTTTGCACAAATTTCTGTGATAGATAGGCATGTATTTTAGCAACACTGGTGTTTGTGTGTGTGTGTGTGTGTGTGTGTGTTTGTGTTTGGGGGGGAGGGGTGACCCCCTTTATGTTAGAGCCTCTGCCCCTCCAAACATCTGTGCATGTCACTGATTCATTTCATTTAAATTTGCTGCAGTAAGCAATTTTGCACCACATGCTTCTTGGCCGAATACATTTGGTTTGTGAGAGCTTGCTGATGATAACTCGCATCCTCAACCAATATCTCTGGCTGCGTTGACCTCTGAAGGACCGAGGAAATACAGTGGAGGAGAGGCTCATTTAATCAGTGTCTAAGCACAGCTCTTTAAACATTTCCTCCATTTGGGCTTTAAATAAACCCACGAACGAGAGGCTGCATTATATTTAGTCTCAGTATATAAACTCTGTAATATTAACTTTTATGGTTTAATTGTTTGCAGTCGACCAATTAGCCTTCTTGCTTAGTCTGAAATTAGCGTCCTTGATATTATCTCCTATAAGCGTCAAATCTGGACGTCACCCCACTGCCACCAGTCATGCCTCTTACCTTTTTTTTTTTACCTAGTTTTGCTGCATATCAGTGTGTAGCAATTATTCCCTCAGGAGTTATAATAGATACAGTAAAATTCATATAATATGTAATATGATAGATCATCTAAAACAATTTTTTTTCCCCAACTAGATCAGCCATGGTCATGAGTTCATTTCACACAGTGACACAAACTACTAACATTTAATGTGGCTACTGCTTAACTGAGGACTTTTTTTTTTAACTTTGATTTGTGGTGTAGTTCATACATTCAAATGCTGATGTTCCCTTGGGCTGTTAGGTCAAGCACAAATCTAGCAAAGTCGATCACGATCTGACAGTTTCTGACCAACTGATAACATTAGTGTCTGGCTTATCTTGCTGTGGGACTTGAGTGGTACTATAATGCTCTTAAGGAATTTGTTCCCTTTGTTTTTTATATTAATTAAATAGTTCATACATCTCCCTTAATTTATAGTATAGATTTGGTTTAAGTACGCTCGATAAAGCAGACATATCATGCATTTCGTACTCACAAGTGGTCCCTTCTGAGCTGAATATTAGTTTGTACGGAGGCAGTCCAGCATTCAGTCCGTAAAGATGTACAGTGGAGGAGTTTTGAGGTCACTGTGTCACTCTTTCTGTGGTTTAGAAGCTCAGACCAGTGGGACCGCTCTGCAAGGTCCTCAGCAGTGCAGAATTAGCAAGTTGGCTTATCTCAGCATAAATACTCTGCCAGCTGCCCAGCGCAAAATGTTGTTTTTTTTTGTGACCTTGCCTCTGCGAATGCAGGTTTGTCTGAAAGTGCTGGATTCACATCGAAATCGGAATGTTAAACACTACCACACACTACTGTTTTTCTTAAGTTTTATTCTTTTTCTTATTGTTAGTCTTTTTATAGCTGCCTCTCCCCCCCTACAGATTTGAAATATTAGCAAAACGTCCATTAATATCCATAGTCATGCGCTTGTATATAACTTTGATCAGTTGATCAGGGGCCAACCATCGATCGTTTAAAAAATTGAGAGAGAGAAAGAGAGAGAGAGGACGGTTGAACATGTTGGAGAGAAAGTCTGCGCATCACAGCAATGGAGGCTGGAAAGGGGGGAAAACAAAGTGGAGTAATACAAACATGGAGAAACAAACATGGAGCAAAACACAGCAAGACACTAATGCTTATATTAGTTATTTAAAAAAAAAGACAAGACACATGTCACTGTTTGTTAAAAGTTAATCAGCCCAGAAAAAAAATCTCCATGTAGCTCACCTTAAAGGAACCGCAACCTTTGCCCACCAAACTACTCTGCAGTTCAGACCGCAAGATGAGAGGGAACTCAAAACAGCAGGACAAAGGAATGTGGCCTCCTTGTAAATCTAAAAGTGGGATGTTTTGGGCCACTTATGTTAAGGGGAAAAAAAACACCAAATACCACAATTTCAGATTGAGTTTTTTATCCTAAAAACCACCCTTAATGAGCTTGGATTGAGTGCACCATTCCGGCTGTACTTCAGCTGTTTTAACACAGCTCTATATATAGGTCATAGTTTTTGGAGTAATTAGGGTTATTTCTGATCCAGTTGTACCACAGACCCTCATTCATTCAGGATCTGGTTTCTGTTTCCATGCAGTAAGTAGGAGTGAAAGGCTGACTCATGTGACTTGTTCATGTGAGCTGCACTCTCGGGTCAGTATGAGTACAGGGAGTCTTTTCAAAGGTGAAGAAAGTATACTTGATAATGACAGGATATCCACCTTTATTCCAATCACTCATCCGATTTAAGACTCTTACACATGGGACGCAGAGGAGCGTGAGGTCACCACTTTGGGAGATTCTTTTAATAGGGATGCCACGGGTTCTTTAGCTGCAGGGTGTCAGATTCTTAATATAGATGAAATATTAATGAGGTATGTGGCATCCACCTCTCTCAGTGTTTCTTAGTTATTTCTTACTTTTCCACCAGCTTGATTCTACCAGTTGTATATTAATAGATTTCATCCCTGGAGGAAAGGGTTAATTTACACTGACAGCAGAAATAATTTGTTTCTTGGATGTGAATTATTATGCCATGGCTCCGCACCAGCTGCTCCCGTTAAACCACAGGGCAAAAGTTTAGTCTAACTTTTTAAAAATAAACAGGATTTTTCACGATGGGAACAGAGTGCAGACCTTAACACAATATTATAATTTACAGTGAACGAAATATTCATTTTTCCACTGGTGAGTAACAAACCTGTTTTGAGATTTTGAAACCAGATAACCTTAAACAATAAATTGTGAAGAAATGTAAACATGTTGTTGCATGAACTTCATTTAATTGAGCTCCATGTCCATTGTATCAGGCAGAGAAAGGTTAGTATATTCAGACTTTGTTACCTGAAATGAAACGCAGTTTAGTTAATGTCTGCATTTTTTGCACTTATTAAGTCATTGATTTAAGCATAGTACTGTAGTACTGAACTGAATTGATTTTATGTAAAAAGAATTGTATGAAAAACGATGGCATTTGGTTGAATCATTATGACATTTAGACACAGTCTAAAGGTCAGCTGTTGTTTTCAAATTATGTAAAAATATAAAAATAGAGACACAAGGTACTGTTTCAACTGCGGTTATATAATGGAGAAAGAGTACATCACCACAAACAGTGGAATATTTTATAACATTTTATAACTCTGGAGTCTAGGCATTTGACTTTTTGTGTTATGGTGGGATTTGGTAAATTGACTTAATTGCAAACGAATTTTGAAACCTGGAAGAAAAAAAAAAATCTTAAACTTGACAGAAATGCTTCCATTCGTTTTGGCTTATACTGCGCATAAACAATCGAGTGCACTTGTGATTGCAATAATACCTCTTCCCTCATCATCATCAGAAAGATATAAGGACCATCGCATCTCAGGACAAACAAAATCATTACTTTTATACCCTACTGACTTTGAGGCATGTGTCTGAGGATTTCAATGGTAAATTGAATGGAAAGTAGGACACTAAACTTCTATTGCTTTGAACTGTTAAAAAAAAAGAAAAGAATATTCACTTAACTGGAAAGTGATAAAATTGCTGGGTCTCCAGGTGATTGATTAAAATTAGCTTAGCCATGTTTTAATTGAGCATTCATGAGAAGTTCACGACACGAGACAGGAGAGGGTACTTGCAGTCCGTTTCAGAATTAGGAGGTATGATTAGTTCCTGACTGACATGGTCGATTGTGCATATGTGTGCATTTGTGTCTACAAGTGTGTCACATCTCTTAATACGTTTTTTTTTTCTGGCTGCTTACATTGGTGCGCATGTTCATATTTGCATGTAGTTTCGTATTTCGCGTACGCGCAGGGCTGAGGGTGCATGCACACATTTGCATGTGTGTCTGCGTGACACAACTGCTGAGGCTGATGACCCTCAAAAATTCATGCATAAGCCAGCAGGAATCTTTTGATGTGGCCGTGTGTAGGTGTTCTGGTAAAAACGTCTGAAGACCGACCAAAGTTGCACACACTCAAATTCCATCAATGCAGAACTCGCAAACTCACACACCGGCTATATTCACTGTTTTATTTGTTCTTGTATACTGAGCTGCCAGGTACCTCTTGTATCTACACTCACTAGCCGTTTCTTCAGAAACACCTCCACTGTTAGTGCACTTTAGTGCTGATGCAATCACACTATTGCTTTTCTTTAGTTTTATTTTCATTATCATTACTATTCTTTTCACAGTTTTGGTGCCTCTTCTTCTCCCACAGTTTTGGAAATATTGGCATGGTTCCAATGTCTCCAGTGTCTCTCAGTGGGTGGGTAGAATGACCCTCCCTTCTTCCATGTAACTAGGTATAACTGAGCAACATGAGACCTCAACAGAAATCTTCATCTTTACAGTTGATGTCATGTTTTTTTGTTGTTTTTTTTTTTGCTTTCCTATGGTTAAGTGTACACAGTGTTTAAAAATGACCATGTCACAATTGTGCTTAAAAGTGTCCACCACCCAAAAATGTTTAGCTTAAAATGGTGCATGAACCAGTTAATATTAGCTTAGTCTTATGGTGGTCCCTTCTGACAGACTACAGAGTGCACATATGGTTGTGTTTCTGCTAAAACAGCTGGTAAGTGTAGCTATAGCAGCGGTACCTGAAAAGGTTTGTACATAGTAGTGTTTATAGAGCTTTATCGGTTTCACGCCGGTCCCTGTGTGTCTGATGAAATGGGTGCGTTTACACGCGTTAAGTGTATGTGTACGCACAGTTAACCCAGAAACAACCTAAAAGCCGCTGTGTTGGAAATCATTTACACTTTAGATGATTTGCATTAGTAACTTAATGTGATAAATATGCTTAATGCACCATCTGCGATAAAAATACACACCACTCCAACATTAAGAGCAGCACTTTACAGATCACTCTAACACACGGAAATCATTTTAGAAAAACATTACTTAAAAAGCTCTCACCCCTCCACCCCCCCGCCCTCCCTCTGTGATGGCCCAGTTCTTCTGTGTTTGACATTTAAGGATATCCTTCTTCAGTAAAAAATGTTTTTTGAACTCATGTCTAATAATACAAGCACTTTGTTCTACTGTCAGTGCTTGCAAGCTGCCGGCAGGACTGTGTAGAAGTTTGTTCATTAAGTTTGAGGAGTCAGAAGTACAGTAATGGTGAGTCGTGTGCTTACTTTCGCTTTCGCTCAACAAAACTGTGACCCTGTCAGTGTTAACATCCAGACTGCTGTTTTCTCTCTATTTTGACAAGGCAGCGCTGTGATAGGTGTGCGTGTAGACTGCCTCGAATACAGCACAGAGGAATCAGTCAAAAAGTGTAGCCACCTTGCTGAAGCTGCATATCCACACACTCAGCAGAATTCGTAATAGTGTGTGTGTGGATATGTGTGTGCGTTCCACCCACGTCTGCCTTTACAGCCGTAGCCAGCGGTGTGTAGGCAGAAGTTAAATGAAATATTGTAAGGACAAGAGGAGAGAATGTAGTGTACGTGGCCTCTCTCTCAACTGCAGGCTATACAAGGCCTTTAATATAGCTCTCATTCATCACCTGTAGGCCATGACACGATTATGCTGAGTTCTTCGTTAGAACGTGGGATCGTTTACTCTGTTAGCAAGTCTAAGATCTGACCCTTCTTTTGCATTCTGATGCACACCTTGATTTGTGTGTTGCATACTAGCAGGCTTTTACTGGCTTACATTAAAAGGTCAGTGGTTTTCAATACTGTGAGGTGGTAAAAAGTTCAGTATTTTTGCTGTCATTGTTTAAATAGACTGTGTAAATGTTATTTGCTGCCAGAGGAAAATCGAGGAATTCTAATTTCATTCTAATTTGACAAACAAGTGACATTATGCTCTTTGAATCGACCCGTTTGAATATTCTTAGTTTCCAAGCCAATAAACAGGGGCTTTGGAGGTGGTGCCAGTTTCTTGGGCCTGGATTAAACTAGGCGCACTGCTCACTCTGAAGAGTTTAGTTCCAGCCCTAATCCAACATGCCTGATCGGTTTAATCAAAGAGATCATGAAGTGAGTTTAATGATGTTTAATGGTCTAGACTTTGTCACAAGCTGGGTCTAGGGAACTTTAGGATGGTTTATTTTTTCAACATTCTTATACTATGTCAGTCCGAGCTTTGTTTGATTCATGGCCAGTCCCTCATTGTCAGGACTGTCATGGAATAACCTTGTATGTGTTCTTTTGAATTCTACACACTCAAGGAGGATGTGTTCATGGAACTGCTGTGATGTCAGTGGATTCCTACACAATGGGCTTGGATTTGGGAGAGAGAGAGAGACAGAGAGAGAGAGAGATAGAGAGAGCGAGAGTGTTTCTTCTCAGACTGACAGTTTAATCTGTCCTGTGGTCTATCTCAAATCTGCCATAATCCATTTTAACCGTGTTGGCTCGTTTGTTGATTCACACACACTGACTGCTTCTTTATCTGCCCCATCCAAGTGACTGGATTACCCTGAAAGACTACGAGAGAGAGAGAAAGAAAGAAAGAGCAGGAGAGTGCGAGGAAAAGTCTCTCTCCACACGGCACTCAGTCACGGACCCTAATTACTTCACGCCTGAAGGGTTTCTCTGAATGGCCAGTTCTAACAGGGTCAAATGTCAGCAGCTCATCCAGCTCAGGAGGGGTTAAGGCAAGAGGCTTTGAGGTTAACAGGCAGAATAAAACTGATATTTCTCCTGGCACTGACCGTATTCAGCTACACAGCTCTACCCATCAAACGTTCGGGGAAAACCGGCTTTTCTGAAATATTTATTTTACGTTGAAATGAACATCTTTCGTTTTTGGTTTGCAATAACTGAAGATATCAATGACTAACCTGCTTTGTTTTGAGGAATTGCAAAAATGTACAACTTACACTCATGTTTTATGCCCTTGTGATTCAACCTTTAAGGTGTTTAAACCACATTTGGAGGAAACATTTGGACCATCTAACAACTATTTACTGCGTATAGTTCAGTAATATAATAATGGCTAGATTGAAAACTGTTCATGAAATCACATTTTAAAAATGTATTTCTTCTCCAAACCATATTATTTCCTCCCCGTGTTTTTGCAATATTCAGAAAACCACCTGTCTGTCGTGCCAGGAAAAAAAAAATGCTGGCCTGTGGTTGGATGTTTTGTGTGTCAATCATAAAGACCTTTCCTGTTAAAGTGATGTTTCTTGGTCATGTTAAGTGACGAAGCATACCAGCACTCTCTGATGATCTGAATGCAGAAACCTGGCTAGCAAGACTAGACAGAACCTTTATAATAGCAGTTAAAACCTTTTTTAAAAAAAATCACATGGTGCTGAGAATGATCCAGTCACCAAACAATGTCTTTTCTTTTTATTGATGGATGGGATGGCTGATAATATATGCAGCAACAGACAATAATTGTCAATAACTGTAAACCTGCAAAGTGCATCTATGTGGTGTTTCTAACAAATAGGGCAGTGAGTGTAGCTACAAGGCAGGTGTGTCTAATAAACCACGAACTTGGTGCACGCCTAAAGGAAAGAAGGTGTCCCCAAACATTTGACAGACACTGGAGGCGTCTTAGTGGCGACACAGACCAAAGACTGCAAATTCAGGAGCAGGCAAGCGGGACATCACATGTAGAACATCTCATAATATTCATGGTCCAGTTGAGCTCCCCTGAAGCTCATTTCAACACCTCTGTGGCAGTAGTGGCACCACTCTGACACTGGCCCACACGAAGTGCTGTGAATAGATCAGCCACAGCATCTCACACTGATCAGTCCAGTTAGATCGGAGGTGTCCAATTTCTGGTCCCAGAGGGCCACTGTCTAGCACAGTCTCAACTCATATCCAGCTTTATTGCTGTTCTTCTCATCACAGCTGTGTTGAGCAGTGTTACATCAGATGAAGCTTTTTGCTGTTTAGTTGGTTTTGAAAAGAACCAGCGTTTTTTCCCCTTCATGCTTGAACACTTCAGTTGATAATCAGTCTTCTGAAATGGCATTTCATTCGTAGACGTTTGTCCGCAAAGGTTGGAACATTACTGTTCAGATGTTGCGTTGAGTGATACTTTATAAGTGAAATTTGTAGTTATAAGATCATCTTCTAGAGAGATCCTCTAAACACGTCTACACATTCCAATGCACAACTGTTTATTTGCTGAATTTAACATATCAAGGAAAAATAGAACACGTTATTACACTTTCTTTTTTCCAATATGGACAGAATTTAGCACAAAATGGCATATATAAAGATGTGCCTTTAGAGGATTCAAGATTCTTTGTCACATGTGTAGTTATACACGCAGTGAAATGTATCCTGAAACGCTCCTTTTTTTACTTACTCTCAATAAACTTTTTTTTCCTCTAGAATATCCAAACCAAGAAACGTTAAATTTCAAGTGGGTTCAAAACTTGGAAACTAGCTGAGTTACATCCGGTTTGTTTGAATGGGGAAAATTGCCAAGTGGTGCTAATCTGCAGATCCAGCTCTCGACCTGTAGACCCCTGAGTTAGATGCTGCTGGAGTGGATGTTGGAGAGAAGGAACAGACCCTCCAGTGCCTGTTCCTTCTCCCAGACCACTATTAGTGCTAATGGCCCCTTTAAAAAGATTGTGGTTTTTCCTTTCCCTATGCTTAGTCAGGGGGTGAGCTGGGGTGTTTCAAACTCTTCAGTAACAGCCCACACCCCCCAACTCCCTCTCTGTGGTGATCTTTCTTGCTTCTGCAGTGAGTTTTCTCACTGCAGAACCTTTTTTTCCCATTCCCAGTCTGCATGGATTACACATCTAATCCATCAACTGTGTCAGCTTGAAGAATTCAGGTGTCAGCGAGCAAGGTTTCTCTTACTCACTCTCTCTCTCTCTCTCTCTTGCTCTCTCCCTCTCTCTCTCCCCTCTCTCTCTCGCTCCCACTCTCTCTCTCTCTCTCTCTCTCCCCCTCTCTCCCTCTCTCTCTCTCTCTCTCTCTCTCTCCCTCTCTATCTCTCTCTCTCTCT
>JBBIGA010000132.1:21133999-21148668 GCA_037576975.1 Alestes dentex | reverse complement strand
CCTCTCTCTTCCTCTTTCTCTCTCTCTCTCTCGCTCTCTCTCTCTCTCTCTCTCTCTCTCTCTCTCTCGCGCTCTCTCCCTCTCTCTCACGCTCTCTCTCTTGCTCTCTCCCTCTCTCTCGCGCTCTCTCTCTCCCTCTCTCTCTCTCCCCCCTCTCTCTCCCTCTCTCTCTCCCTCTCTCTTGCCCACCCCCCCCTCTCTCTCTGATGGTTTAAAAGAGCCTCTTTTGTTCTTCCTGCTGTACTACAGTAACATCTCCCATAATGCATGTGTTACAGCCACGGCCTTCAAGCGCCGCATGTCACTTCGCATCTGCGCACACCTGAGCATTAAAAGAGTCCTCAGTCTCAGAGAGAGAGGGAGGGAGAGAGGAGATGGGAGAGGCTTCGTGCTTTGATAGCAGGCCCACTGTGGAACTATAGGACTTCTGAAGCAAGGCTGCGTTCGGAATAAAGAGCAGGAGCTGGCCAGGGGGCTTGTGTGGAATTTCTTGGCGCTCCTCATACAAAAAGGAACAAAAAAGTCCAAAGATGCCGTCACTTTGACACACTTATTTAAGTTAGCAACACGCACCTACATGTTTTTCTTTTTCTCCACATAGGATCCGAAATTGCCTATAGATTTCTTCTTACTTTCTCAGTCAGCGTAATGTGTTTGAGAACACCCTCTAGCCACTGTTGGGACCTGAAAACAAACAAATAAACAAACAAAAAACAAAACAAAATAGTCTTGGTGAAAATGAAAGGAAAACAGCCTGCAGACAAACAGTTGCTATTCTGTCCAGCAGGCAGAGATGCAACTAAAGAAGCAATGAGTAAGAAGTGTGTGAATAATTAAAGGGACAGAGAAGAGAGAGCGAGAGAGAGGGAGAGGAGGGAGAGAGAGAGATGGGGCGAGGTGCATGCGAAGATAGAGAGCAGATGAGAAATGTTCTCTTCAGGTGTTTCCACCCTTAGAGACTTCACTGCACTAAGGGCTGTACTACACTGCCCTTTACTTCGGATGAAGGGCTAGGAATAGTAGCCTTGCGTTAATGTGAGGTGCGAGTGTGTGTAGGTGTGCATACAGACTTCTTGACAGTGCTTCCCTATGAATTATCCCGAGGCTTAATGCACACACGCAATACGATGTCTAGAGCACACAGATGTGTAGCTACATCAGAGTTTTAGGTATAATCCGACTGATATAGATCTTATATTTAGCTCCGATATTTATTTTAAGATGCCAAACATTTCTATAACCTGTATCAGCTCAAAGGTCAAAATTTGAAGATGGTGAAAGCATCTTTTAATGATGCTACATGATTTTTTGACCTTACACAACCTCACAGAATGTCACTCGAGTCTAAACATTGGCATTGATGGGAAGTTTAATCCCCAGCGATGACACAGTCTTCTGTGGCTGGGGTCTAGCCTTTACCCTCCCAGTGTTGAGAGTGTCATATGATAGGTAGTGCGAATTGATGATGACTGAAATGGCGAGGGGAAGCTTGGACAATAACCCAAAATTCCAAAAACTTGGTCACCACACCCAATCACCGTACATCAGTCTTCTCATATTAGAGGTATGTATTCATTCTAGTGTCAAATAAGTCACTTCTAACTATATATGTTTCATCGGTAGCGTGGTACGGATACAAAAAAATCTACGGAAAAAATCTCAGTTGCTTTTAACAGACAAATGGTATTTTTGGGATATACTAGTTTGAAGTCCTTTGGGGTCTGACTCTTAATGTAAAAGGCAGCTGGAAACAGCTGAGATTTGGAGACCTTGTGATACAACTGTTGGATGGGGACCATAAATATACATTCCATTACACACACACACACACACACACACACACACACACACACACACACACACACACACAGTGTGTCAGTCAACAGAAATCTCCATTACAGTCATTGCAGAGGAGTGAACATTGAAAACACAGAAAGGAAAAAGGACAAAAATCTGAACTTAATCTTAGGAAAGGGAATAATAAATGTTCCCTGCAATAATGAGGATAGAAGCCATGACAAGGTCATAGACAGAGAGAGAGAGAGCGAGAGCACAAACTGAATGTGAGATTGGTAGATCAAACAAACATGTGTGTGCTTGTGTGTGTGTGTGTGCATCTTATTTTGATTTTTCAGAATAAAAGAATACATGTATGCAAAGGCTTTGTTAACATTACCAGCTAATTACTACACTGATAAATTCCGGCACAAATTCTTATTTAAGGTGCTAAAATATGAATAATCACAATATAATTTAAAAAATAGAAAAATTGTGTTATAATTACTAGTGGTTTTGTTGCTTTCTTGATAATTATCTCCTGTGTTTCTCATTTTTTTAATTGGTTATAATTGGCTATTTTACTGCTAAAGACTGAGTTATGACATTGCAAAATTTTGCCTGAATGGAAAAATATCATCTGCAAAGACGTTTTTTGCAGTTTCTAACATTAAGAAATTGATATGTAAACACTAGTCAAGTCAATTATAAGGGGAACTGCTTTTATCTGTTAACTGAGATTTGACCTTTTGAAAGCAAATGTAATCGATAATTGCTGTTTTTTACATTAATTCAGTAGCATCTATAAAATGGCAACCTAAATAAAAGAAAAACTGCATTATTTTAGTTTGTGGTTTCAATGTTCAGCTGCATCAGTGGGTTATCTTAAATACTGTGTGCCTCTAAGTGCTCTCTGTAGCACAGTGGACGCATGGTGGTGTGACATAACGCCTTTACTGTGGGCTCTAGGTCAGCTCAGCGGAGCGGGAAGCAGGGAGAAAGGCCTCACTGGTCGTGTGACATGTTTTATGTATGAACATATTTACCTTTACGAGTGTGTGTTGGCACACTGTAAATGTCAGTTTTGGGCTTGCGGGCCTGTGAGATTTCCTCCCCGAGCATGCATGCTTTTCTCATCCGTGACTCTACAGCCAGGCAGTGGTGGATGGAGCCACTGTGTTGAGTGGATGTTCCGTTGCGACGGGCTACTCTTGACTTTGGTCAAGGTCGTGTTGCTACTGAGGAACGATTGCCTTGCACGACCATTGATTCATGCTTTAGGGGAGTCTCAGCAAATACCAGCCGTTCCAGGTTCTGGGGCATCTGATTCTGTGCACTTTCACTGTGGAATTGATTAGAGACAAGTACTGATTGGTTGCATTCATCACATGCAAAAAAGAGGGCGGCAGTAAATCCTTATTCTTTATTACTCTGTAGTTATTTACTGGCACAGGAATAACTGACACATTCAAAATACTCTCTATTTCACCAGGTTGCAGTGCAAATTTCATAGCTATGGCAGTTTCTAGAAATAAAAGCTATTTTAAAGTAAAAGGCAGAGTTTGTAGTGACATGAGCATTTCAGCACAAAAGAATAGCAAAAGGTCAACTGAGCATAAACGATTAGCCTCACAGTCAAGACATGTTTCATATAAGTTTACATTTTACACTGAAGCTATAAGCCTCATGAACATAACAAGTACCATCCTTTTTTGTTTTTGTTTTTGATGCTTCTACTCAGACATGACCCCTCTATTCTACTATTGTAAAGACTCACCAGACAGACGGGTGACCCGGGATTGACCCCCTCCCCTTCTCAAACACACACACACACACACACACACACACACACACAAAGCCTCATGTGTCATGCGAGGCAGTCCCTGTACGTCTGCCACACTTAATGGCTGAGTGGGGAGTTGGACTAAATGGCTAATGACTAAAGAATGAGGCTTCAGTGACACATATCCAAGCTTTGATATCAGGCAATAGCCTCTTTTGACTTTGTAGACTTTGCAGCATTGGTAAGAATACAAAGTTATTTTTAGTTGCAAAGATGAATGTAATTTTGCTGCATAATAGTGAAGCTTTGGTGCAGAGTATTAATAAATATTGTAATACATTTGTCTTTTTTAAGCTTTATGGTACTATTATAGTACGTTATAGTACTATTTATGGTACTACTGTGATGTCATAACGAGGCTGTTAAGATGAATTGATTAAACTCTTTGGGTCAGTTTCCCGGACAGGGATTAAGTCTAGTCCAGGATTGTGTAGTGCTGTGAATAGAGATTTTTCATTGAAAAGGCAAAGGTAGTCCAAGACTAGGCTTAATCCCTGTCTGGGAAACCGACCCTAAATGTCTATAATCCAACAGTACTTTATTTGAATGTACCTTCTCTATCAATTGGCAGTTGGCAGTATGTACAAACTGGGTTTCTTGCACAGTGTATTAATACAGAATTAGTTGATATAAATAGGTGTGCATATATCTGCTTCACAATGGCTCGAATACAGCTCAGAACTTTTTATCCATATTGAGTGGGGTTTTTTTTTCAGGCAGTGCTTTCAAACCTTTTTTCTTTTAACTTATTCTTCATTCTTTATTTATGCAGTCTTTGAAGGGAAATGCATGGTTTATTATTCCTTTACTACTAATAAAAAAAAACCTTGTCCTGATTAACAGTCAAAATAATTATGATATCACTTGATTACTCATAAAATATATAGTGATATCTCAGTCATGATACATTATGGTACTAAATTATGACACAGGTATAGAGAGTAATTTACTGGAATTGGAATGGTCAGATTGTACTGAGGAAGGAGGTCAAATGTGTGGAAAGAATGTCTAACCCACTGGCAAATAATGGCAATCTAATATCATAATAAATAATGGTTATTTATTTAAGTGTGTATTTCTTCCTTTTTCAGATCCGTGTGGATGGTCCCCCTCATGGTGGAGTGCAGTACGAGACAGTATCCGTCATTAAGGATGGCAGCCCAGTCCTCAGAGACATGGCCTTCTCCTTGGACCGCAACTACCTCTATGTGATGTCTGAGAGACAGGTCAGTGTGACTGTATATGCGTCAGCATGCCCATGTAGAGCAGTAGTAAGATATGTGTAACATTTTCCTCAGCCTTGTTCATTTGTTTTGTCTGTATTCCATCTGTCCCTTGGTTATGATTTCCATGTGCTTCTGTTCATTTGCCTTTGGTATTGTTGTTGTTCCTTACGCCCACCCTAGCCCTGCCTCCTCATTAGTGGGTTAACCTGTTGTTTGTGACCTCTCCTATCCCAGATATTTCTAGTCCTGTCTTGTGTATAAGAATCTCTGTCTTGTGTATAAGAATCTCTGTCTTGTGTATAAGAATCTCTGTGTATAAGAATCTCTGTCTTGTGTATAAGAATCTCTGTGTATAAGAATCTCTGTGTCTCAGTGTGTCTTTATCTGATCTGTGTTGTTTTTTTTCCCACGTTGTGTACCCCATGTAATCGTTGTTATTATGATCCCCAGTCATGTTAATTTCCTCAAGCTTATCTCAGTGCTTTGTTTAACTATTTTATTGAGTGTATTGTTGTCTTTAATAAGGATTTTTAACCCACGCATACATACAGCCTACGGCGCCTCCCGTTCATGACAGTATACTGCGGAATTTGGAAATGAGCATGTTGAAAAAGTGATGGTGTCAAATTTCAGGTTCACATCTGTCTAATGCCCCAAAACAGTCCGCTTTTTTCCGCTTTTACAGTTTAGGGGCTCACTGATTGGTGCTGGTGATAGAAACAGGGGGAGGCCAGGGCCATAAAATACCATGGAAACCCCCACAGAACAAGTTTTTTGGCAGTCACTTTAACCCCAGTCACTTGACTTCAGATGCAAGTCTTTATTTTCTAAACAAGTGTAATTTTAGCATCAGCTAATGAGAACTGTGGTATGTGGAACTGCTTACTAGCCTGCTGGCTTAAGCTATCAATGATGTCATACGCTAACAGGTTTTTGGCTTTTCTGTCACTGCAACATCAGTCACTCAACAGTAGTTTTCATCATCTACACTTGAATCGGCACACCACCATTTTGTGGAAATAAAACCGGTATTGTGGTATCGCATCATATTACACAGGATCTGCACCTAATGGGACAGGTTTAATTTCACCTTTCTGTTCCTTCAGCACCAGTTGCATGACTTTATTCCCTTAGACTGAGTCATTTCTTCTAAGCCTGTGTCTGAGTTAACCGTCGCCTCTCTCCTAATTAGCAGTTTCTTTGAATGTGTAGTAATTGTTGTTTGATGGATAATCATTCATCTGCATTCACTCCTTCAGTGACCATGTATGTGGGCATGTAAACATTTTTGTTTGTTTTCAATTTCCAAATAACACCTGACTAGATGGTGTAAAGCGACACAACGTTAACATCACAACATTTTACACATCCAAATGAAGACGGTTTGAAAACATGAAAAAAGGTGGACACCGTCCAGCCTGCAAGTTTGCTTTTCCTTCTTAGATAAAATGAATTTCAAGAATACAAGGTTTTGCTTTGGTGTAGTCTAATCAATATCGGTACATTTAAGACTATATATCGATATGGTAAAATATGAAGCACTGCGATGCCATGCCCTCTCCTCGTCGTTCCTTCCCCTTGCTCCTGCCGAGCCGCTCATCAGACGACGGCGGAAATGCAGTAGAATCCACCAATGACACAAAGAAATGTGTGTCAGGAGAGTGACCGTGTCAGCTAGGACAGAGAGAGAGATGGTAGAGAAGTGGAGCAAGAGACAGAGGGAGAGAGAGGGAGATGAAGGTCACCTCTGGGCGACCATAATGAAGTGAGCAAGAGCAGAGTGGCAGCTAGGCATCAGAGCTGTCATATTAACAAGCAGCAGCATCAGGGGAGCGGAAAAAAGAGCCACGGCACAAAAAAAGCTGCGTATCAGAGTCAAGTGATAGATGACTGGCCCGCTTCCTTATGCGGGTGGCCTTTTTTTAGCCCATGTCTTAGAGGACAGAGTGCCAGTGTGGACCTGGGTGTCAAAGCAAAGTCGGGAGAGTGACAGCAGAGATAATGAGATGAGAGGAGTGTTCAAAGACACTTTTGTGTTTGTACTGTGGACATGATTGTACTGTTATGCCAGTTTTTTAGCGAGAATTGGTTACCTGCTCCCACGCTCACTGCTCATTTTATCAGCTACACCTACTATATAGGTTCTATGTTGTAGTTACATTAATAACTAGAGCCTGTTTCTATGCATAGTTCATATTAATACTTTGCCAGAACAAACATGCCACTGCCATGTCTAAAGACGTCTGAATGGTCCACCAAAATTACATGCTCAGTAGTAGTCCTGTTGTGGTCCTTTTCTATTGATGGATAGAAAGGAATAGAGTTTGATTAATGGAGTCACCAGATAATAGTGTCAGAGATTGTATAACTATAAAGGGCACCTATAGGTAGGTTTACCTCAGTGGTGAGTGCAAGCAAAATGTAAGTACCACTGGAAATGGATGTGAAGTGCTGCACTTTATATGCACTGTATTTTGAGCACACAGAGTTGATGCTAACAAAGAATCATGTGGCTGCCACAGACTAGAAAAAAAAAAAATAGCACTAACATAAATGTGCTATACTTCAGAACACTAAGAACAACCAGATGTGCAACAGATATCACTGTACTGATGCGATAATAAATACACACTTTTCATTCCAGATGGTTTGGTGTGAAATGGTGCATTGTAGAGAAACTTATACAAATAATAGTAAAATAGTGGCAGGCTTTCTTTGTGGACTACTTTGCCTCACAACACCATGAATGGCTTATAAAATGTATGTTTTAGGCCAAAGCGTAGCACAGTCTTTCAAACACCAGGCAGCATGTCCATGAACATTTCATGTAAATGCTCTATGAGGCAGCTTTTAAAGACAATTAACTGGTTTAGTTATATAACCGTCTGGTACCTAGCACCACTGCTATGAACAATCCTGACCAATTCTAACTTACTCTGTTTCTCTAGAGCCATGCATTTCACATCAATCCCCTCGAAATACCTATTTTTATATCTTAATGGTTTAATTATACTGCTATTTTTTAAATCTGTGGAATTCTAAACTTTAGCTTGCAGACATGCATGTCCTTTAACAACTAGAATTACCAGGAAAATAAGGCTCTCTCGAAACTCCCGACAGTATTAAGTCTGTAGGTTCGCTTAAATGTATACACACTTTCTGTTCCTTAATATCTATGTTTCTTTCATTCCTCTCTGCTCTCGTCCTTTCATTTACTGTCTCTGGAGGTAATCGCCCACACTGCACATCTGTATTTCCTCTGTAAAAGTGCTACATTTCAAAACCGCTAGAAACAAAAACACATGTGCAGCCAGAACGTCATAGTATAGACACAAAAGGCCAGCAGCCAGATGCAGCTGTGGCTGACATCCTCTGCAAATGTTGGAGCATGGAGTGGCCCATGAGAGCTCTGACTAGAGTTCACTCTCAGGGGAGAGTTAGAAACCTACTGAGTCAGCACCTCACGTTTATACACACGTTCATGCCCCCAAAGGAGGAGGGACTCTCAACACTCTATCAACTTTACAGCCCAGTGCCTCACCCTCGCATCAGCTAGACCTTGAGACAAAGAATTAACAACCAATGAAATATAGACCTGGAGAGTCACATCACAAACACACAGACACACACTCACAGGCACATTCCCTTAGATCCACACCACAGAGCTAAGCAGTCCTCAGGGGCTGATTTTACTTCGAACCTCAGACAATTGATCTGGCTGCTAGTGCACTGTAACGCAGACAGATCCCATCATAAAAGAGCCATCAGCACATCCCGTCCTCGCATCACCCCTGTTTCCGGAGCTTGAGCGGATTAATTCAACATCTCACTGATAAAAACACCTGACAAGCATAACATTCAGTAAGCTCAGTACAAGCACTTTGGAGCCGTCTCTGGCCTGGTTCACGTCTGAGAGCGCAGGCCTCGGGTGGCATAGGGATGGACGTTGTAACCATTTGTGCTTTTCCAACATCTGTGTTTTTCATCAAATCATCTCTCTCTCTTTCTCTCTCTCTCTCTCTCTCTCCCTGTGTATGAATTGCTGTCACAAATCAGGTGCTTGATATTCTCTGCACTTTTGTGTTGCCTGCTAAGTTGTTGCATACTACACTGAGTCCAAACTATCTGCTTATTTTAAGTAAATGAGAGCTGTCAGAAACAAAAAAATAATTACTGTAATCAACAATAAAGCAATATGTTTGACTATAAATGTTTTTAATTGAATGAAATCAATCACATTCTTTTGTGTAGGTAACCACATTTTATCCTGTGTGTCTTATTTGCTCAAATCTCACTCTAAAGAATTACAAGATTCTGAGCATCAAGCAGCTGAGCTTCATTCTGGTCCACTTGTGATGGTTTGAAGCATCACATGAGGAAAATGTGTGAACAAAAAAATGTGGCATTAATGATTTAACTTTGACAGCTCTAAAAACCAAGACGAGTTTTGTTATTCATGTATTTGGGAATAAATGAGCCCATCCTGGTCTACAAGCAGGTAATAGTAATCCAGCCATGGGGGTAAGGCTCCAGGTGCAGGTCCCCAGGGCACGGAAGACGCCCGCCTAACACCACAGAGCTTGTGTAGAGCCGACGAGGAGGCAGCCGCTGCAGTTACACTTCACACTTCGCAGAGTAACGGGATTAGCATTCGGCTTTCAGCGCCGCCTGCACACACTCCACTTCCAGAAAACGGAGCCGTAATGGAGGCATAGAGCAAAGCCTGGCTCCTTCTACAGAGCAAAGTAAACTGAGCCAAAATGGCTTCTTTAAGGATGTGCTGTCTGTACATACAGATACCTAGAAATAATTTCAGTGGAGGAGTACCGTTAGCTGGCTCTTTTTTGGGATCGGCTGTTTCAAGCAAAATGACCAAAATAGCTGTGTGGCATTTAGCAACACTCTGTCAGCTATCAGCTTCTTAAAAATTACTGACAAAATTGCAACGTCAGTGGTGTTTTACTATTAAAAATAGGGCCTAATCTGGGCCTGGGTGTCACTGTGGTGTCTCTAGATGTTGGGTGGAATAGTATGGAACTGTGCTTGTCTGGACACGAGGGCATGTTCTGGGCAGCTGCTATAAATATTAAACTTACAAAGTGGAGCGAAATGAAATGAAGACATATTCACCTCACATATTCACATATTCACTGCAGGAAAGATGGATTTTAGCAAATTAGCCCACGGTTCCTGCAGTCATGCCACGCAAGCAAAATCCACATGTAAGACATCAGGATTTATCAGTATATTCCAGTCACTCTCCCATCTAATGCTGGAGTGGATCTGAAGAGGTGGTAGGAAATGGCATATGATATGCTATATCCCTGCTTTTTCAGGGGGAAGGATACACCAAGGTATGTTCATGTGTGCTACATTAACATAATGAGAAAGAATGGGATTAAACCTTTCTCTCATAATTGCAGCCTCTGCTCTTTGCACATTAACGTTACCTGAAATTGTTGGTAATTCGGTATGGTTAGAGATGAAAATGCCATATAAGACCCCAGAAATGTTCCAGAAAGAAGAAAAAAGGGAAGAATAGTGTAAAGCAGTGGACAGAACGAGTTTCATGATGTTCTAGACGCAATGTGCGATCTATGTTCCAAGGTCACGCATGTCTTTGCTGTGCACCAAACCTGCCGGCATGCATGTGCAGACACAAGAACGCATACTCACAGTACTACAGACTCTGTTTACTTTTACTGGTGACATACAGGTGCATACAAACACCCACGCCTTATCTGCATACACATTCCACAAGCAAATTCTGTCATTCTTTTCTATTATGCCATGTATTGTGCTTTTCTACAACTCTATTTCAAGCACACACACACACACACACACACACACACACACTTTCATTCATTCAATATGCGTAGGCGCCCTTCCTTCGCATGGAAATAGGATTCAAACATATTGCAGCGTCTTGAAATACATTTTCTTGCATACTCCCACGTAAACACATCATAAACGCGCACGGCCTGGCACAGTTCCATAATTCAGACTCTCTTGTCCACGTGTATCCGCGGGAATGCCTCGTTTTGGACATTTAACGACAGCAGCTTGCAGGACGTTAATGGTCCTGAGTGACTGGTTCATTTTAGGGCAGCGCTGTGGAACGGATGGAAGATGCAGCTGCTTGGGCTCCCCTCTCCGCTACTCCATTACAAATAATGGGAATTCTTACAGAGGCCGCAGGGTACTGTGTCATCACTGACAGTAATCAGAGAACAGGGAGCGCAGGCTTGATTCATGCACACCCTGGATTTCCTATCTGCTGCTGTGGAGCTGAAGTGTGTATATCACCTCCTCTCTCGCACAGACGCCGCTCTTTGTCTGAGTGTCACGATGAAAGATGTTCATGTGCTGCTCTGTATTAGAACTGATTCTGCCGGGTTTTACGGCAGGGTTTTCACGTTTGCTGAAAAACATACTAGTACTTCTATTGTAATGTGCCACGCAATTGAATTGAGTTGAACGGAAAGGTGTAAAATATAAGCATAAAGATTACTGATTGTAGTTTTTGGCAGTGATTTCAATTTCTGACTGATAAGGCTAATTGAATTTCCCCATCCACCAATGAATAATGTATTAGCCATATGTAACACACCTCTTCCCAGAACTTCCCAAAACGTTTTTGCAACAAAACTGAACTCTAGAAAACTGCAGCGTGCAATCAGGGACAGTTTAAGGGTTTGGAAGTGGTCTAGTCTCGGATCCTGAGCTTTTTCTCCACTGGGTGTGTTGCGAGAATGGACGTTTTCAGATCATGTAGGCAAAATGATGGCCTCTGTCTGGAAATACAGGCCTTCTGACAAAGTGCCTTTAGTGCTCAGATAGACTAGTGGGCCCAAAGTTTACAGCCACAAAAGGTCAAAACTGCTTCAGCTGAGAGCATCTTCTCGGAGGGATGGAGGTAGAGAGAAAGAGGGTGGGAGGACAAGAGTGCCAGGAGAGAGAAAACTGAGAGACTTGACAATGTCATGTGCTTTGGCGTATGTGTGTCAAAGACTATTTCAAGAATAGCCCGTCCTCTCCTGGGCTTCAAACACCATTCTGTAGTAAAATGCTCTGCTCTTCTACCACAGTAAAAAAATAAAAAAAAAAACATGACAAGGTTCACATCACCCTCAAGTTGAACTTCACAGCCGAATTCTAAAGAACACAACATTTGGCTTAAGCAAAGCCACACCTGGTTTTCTTGCTATATAAGCAAATATAACCAGTATGACCACTTTGCATATGTATACCTCAGATGTGCCATGGCCATGGCTCACTCTTAGTGTAGCGTGTAAAACACACCCCATATGGAAACCAAGTCAGATCAGCCCATCTGAGTTTGCATGTCAACCGCGTGAAGTTTAAGCATTGCCAGTCGCCACCATCTGTTGTGTGGGGTCGAGCAAGGACCGCAAAATGTATTTTTGATAGATGAGACCACACATCAGGTCACCTTTCCCCACCACCACAGAAACCATGACTCTTATAGACAAATGCATACTTGCATTTATCAGCAGTAGCCAGATTCTGAGAGTTCTCAAAGACTTGAAGAAGCTCCAGGTACCCAGATGTTTATTTTTGTTGCATGTTACATGCAGGCCCAGTTGCCCTAGGATTTATGTCTCTATTTTAATGCCACAAAATGGATAGAATAATGAATTCAGACCAATAATATTTCTGCCATTTAGTCTGTGAGTGAAAATTCCACATTAAAAAAACATAGCTTAAACCGTGGCCCCCTGTCCACCTCCCTTTTTTGACAGAATATGTGGTGGACGTCCACATAGTTCCTTTGTTACTTCCTCTAACTCGGCAGCCAAGCGCAGTCAGCTACAATAGTAGTGAAGATTGCCAATTACGCAGCAATCAAATTCGTGAGGGCCGAAGAATAGATTGCCCACGTTTTGACTGGGCCTTTTAACGGTTTTATCAGCGGTGCTGTAAAATTGTTATGAGCTCCCACCACGTTATTAGCGGAGAGCCGCTGGAAGATTCACGACTAATCACTTGCACACTTAATTATTTGTTTGACGAAGGCCAGCGGTCAAAGTTGGCCAGTACCTGCCCATGAAATTGAAATAAACATGACCAGGGAGATCTCTCAGAGACTGTGAGGAAAATAACTACAGCCTTCTGTGTTCATTTATGACTCATGCCTCTCATATACCATTTTGCTACAAGCAGCGTTGGAATTGGCGAGGAAGCAGTGCCTGTATGCACCTGAAAGAAAAACGCTGCCATTTACTGCAAGCAGAGAAAATGAAGAGAATTAAGAGGTCCAGCGCATTGCAGAAATTATGTGTAGAGTTGAAATGACTTGCAAGTGTCACTCCAGCATCTCTCACCATGTCCACATTTCTATTAGAAGTGAAATTTCTATCGCCATGACTAATGTGGGTCACCAAGTGAACAAAGTGTCATCTTTCAAGAGGAGGCTTTGGCATGTGCTGCTGTCATTCTTTGGCCGTGTCTTTGGTGATAAGCGGAGAGGGCTGCGCTGGACAAACCACTGTTCTGCTTCTGAACTCTCATTCCCTCCCTCCTACACCCTACCAATAAAACCTACCCATAAAAGCAAGCAACATTATTGCCTCAGAGATCATCAGCCAAATAAAAGAGACTATTTTTCCCCAACCTAGCAACCCCCCCCCCCCAAGTACTCAGCTGTGAAATTTAAAATCCATGCATGATTTCCTTTTCCTACTTTGGGAGCCAGATTATTTGCTCCGTGTCTTTGCAACCCTTTAACCCCCTTTTGGCATGTGCATGTACACACACATGCGCGTACACAATAACACACACACATGCATACAGTCGCTAGTTCTGTCTCCCAGCACCTCCACCTTTGTTTAGCAAGGGATGAGAGATGTGTAGGAAATGAGGTGTGTGGTTATCAAGCGCTGGGAAATAGGATTTTTCACCCAGAGTGAGATTGACTAGAGCCTCTCCTCCCTCCTGCCTCCAACACTAGCTAGATCCTGAGCCTGAGCTGCTGTCCCCCCCCCAAAAAAAAAAACACTGGTGCTTTTATTATGCCTTCTGAAGCCGTTCAGCGAGATATCATCTCCTTATTCTGTATCTGGCGTTATTGCAAATGGAGGATGGGATGCTAAATCATTTCCCTGCCGGTTACACAAAAAGAGTGTATGTGTGCATAATACATGCATAGTAATTCTTGGCCTGAGTATGCTGATAGGGACCTGATGGCCTTGTACCTGACCAGTGGTTTACGGCTTTGTGATGTACACAGTTGTGAAGAGTGTTTTGTTCTCCTGATTTGCACTATCCCTCATAGCAGATGAAGATTGAGTTGGCGCGTAGCCATGGGTTTTCGTGTGTGTGTGTAAGTGTGTGTTTGACTGGCAGGCTGTGTCTGTAGGGGTTACAAGTGGGGGGAGGTCTTTATGTGATGGAGGGGCTAACAGGGAATCAGCAGAGCAGAGGATGTGATTAATGAGAACAAAGCTCCATTAATATTCAGTTAAGGGCAACACACACAAAGACGTACACACAGACACGTACATACTTGCTGTATTTGTATTCGAATTTCCGCTCGTAATAACCTAGAACATAAATGGAAAAAGTGATTTTGTTGAAATCCTCTTTTTTACAGGGAGAGACCTCACGACTGTTGAATCATAATTCCTAATCCAGTTTTAGGTATTCTGTCTGTTCAGGCGTACATTACAGACTCTTAATTGAGAGCTAGCCTTGGCATGCTAGGCTACATAGTCACACTTGTTTGTTTGTATATGTGTGTGTGTGTGTGTGTGTGTGTGTGTGTGTGTGTGTGTGTGTGTGTGTGTGTGTGTGTGTGTGTGTGT
>JBBIGA010000132.1:21100705-21115906 GCA_037576975.1 Alestes dentex | reverse complement strand
GATGCGCTCGCACAAAATAGCAATGACAGGTTGCGCAAGTCGCGAAAGCACGGTGCGCCGTGTGCATTATCGGGCCCTGATACTTAAATGGGTTTTATATACAGCATGAGGAATATCACCACAGCAATTTGTATTTTGTTTTTATTGTGTAGTGCTGGTATGTGTGTCTGTGTGTGATAATAAGTGTGTTTGTGTAAGTCTGACAATAGATTACTGTGCTGTGTAATCTCCCTGTGTCGGCCTCACAGCTGCACTGACTGAGGTTAGTCTCTGAGATAAGCTTCAGAAGACACACACGTTCACTGCGCCAGTTGGTCCTCCTGCACACACTCCTAACCTTCTGTCATCTGCCCCAGCGAAATGCAACACACATTCGCACACACTAGTTTGTATTTATACAGTCTCAGGACATGGTTTCATATACCCCAATCAGCTGCGTAATATTGGGTAAGTCCTCCTTGTGCCGCCGAAACAGCTCTGACACGTTGAGGCATGGACTCCACAAGACCTCTGAAGGTGTGCTGTGATATCTGGCTCCAAGACATGAGCAGCACATCATTTGAGTCCTGTAAGTTGCAAGGAGGGCCTCTGTGAATCAGGCTAATATGTCCAGCACATTCCACAAATTCTTGACTAGAATGAGATCTGGGGAATCTGGAGGTCGGGTGTCAGCAATTTGAACTCTTTTGGATTTTCCTCAAACCATTCCTGAGCAACTTTTGCACTGTGGCAAGGCACATTATTTTGCTACTTCCATTAGAGAATACCACTGCCATAATAGGGGTCTACTTGGTCTGTTTCAGTGTCCCCAAATTTTCCCAGCAGCACATTGCCCAGAGCATCACAGTGCCTCCAATGGCTTGCCATAGATTCACACATCCGGCCGTCAAAGAAAATATGATTCATCAGGCCCCAGGCCACCTTGTTTCGTTGCTCCATGGTCAAGTTGTTATGCTCACATGCCCATTATAGGTGCTTTTGTTGGTAGGCAGGGATCAGTATGGGCACTCTGACAAGTCTGCGGCCACGCAGCACCATACACACTAGTGCAGCGTGATGTACTGTATGTTCTGACAGCTTTCGGTCAAATGTAGCATTAACTTTCACAGCCAATTTGTTTCAGTAGCTGTTCTGTGGTATTCAACCAGACTGATTGGGCTTCACTCCCTATGCACATGAGAGAGCCTTAGGCACCCATGGCCCTGTCATTAGTTCACCAGTCGTCCTTCCTTGGACCACTTTTGGTATCTACCACTTCATACCCCACAAGACCTACCATTTTGAAGATGTTCTGACCCAGTTGTGTAACTACCACAAATTGGCCGTTGTTAAAGTCATTCAGATTCTTACATTTGTCAATTTTTCTTGCTTGTAATACACCAGCTACAAGAACTGACTGTCCATTTGCTGCCTAATATATCCCACTCGCTGACAGGTGCCATTGTAACAAGATAATCAATGTTATTCTCTTCACCTGTTAGCAGTTATTCATATGATAAGTATTCCACAGTTTTATGCCAGGGTTTGGGCAACATGGTCAAATAAGACATTTTTGTAGCTGTTTTTTTTTAATTTTTTTATGTGTGAATACAGAGAGCACATTGTGCACTTTTTAATACACAGTCTTTGTTATTTCCAGAATTTAGTGTTTTGGAAAAAACAATATAGCATGACTATTCCACAGACCACATTTAAAAAAAAAACAACAAGATTTTAAAGTAAAAAAATTAAAACCATGCATAAAAATGTGCAAATGTATATACATTTGTTACCTGTAGAAAATATCTTATTTGTCCAGGGACATTTGGAAGTGACGGTATGTGTGTGCAGTACAAAACTACCTTTATGAAATACACCTAAACCTAAAACTAACCCTAACCTTACATTTCAAGTTGCCCTGTTTGTTTCAGGTTTTCTACATAGCAGGATTTTTGGGCCCAAAAATGCACAAAAAGAATCACATGCCCATTAATATCTTTATTGCTCAACTTTTGTAATTCCCACATCAGAATCGTCTGCATGCGTTCGTTCTGGTGTTATCTATTATGAATTAAAGGCGTGTTGTGATGGCTTCCTGCAGCTCCTGTCCTCCGGAGATGACAGGAATCAATATTCCTCCTATCTGACCCTTATCTGCTTTCCACTGGAGCCAATTAACGGTCCACTTTGAACACCCTTCTGTTGCATCTGGCCAGGGAAAAAAAGAAAAGCCTTCTTTTGGCTCTATGAGAAGTCAATGAAAGCTCACATTTCAAGCTTCAACTGGACTTTTCAGTGAATGCCAAATGACAATTTATTTGTGTTTGAAAACCAAATCTGACCACACCTTTTGATCTGATCTATGCAGGTGACTCAGGTGCCCATCGAGTCATGTGAGCAGTATGGGACGTGCCATGAGTGTCTGAGCTCTGGAGACCCTCACTGCGGCTGGTGTGTGCTACACAACATGTAAGTTCTCGAAACACGCTCAAAACTCACTCACTGTCTCATTTATAATGACGTTAACATGAACTAACTTACTTACTTACTGCATTCACCGCAGATTTTACACTGGTTGGCCAGAATATTTCCTTGTACTATCAGGCATCTTGGCTTTCTTCACTTTTGAAAGAAAAAGCTACTCTGGGCTGTGGGACCAGAAATAAGGGGCTGAGCCCTATGACTAACCCCCAGCAGAGAGTGGGGTCCATGGCTACCACCTGGTGGTTAAAGTGTGTAACTACAGTCATATGCATCAGCCTTAGTTATTTTAACCAGAAATAGTCATTTACAGTTTAGTTCATTTATATTTGTATTTTATTTGTATTTACTGTCAGAAAGCTGTTTTACAGGCCAGCTGCATCAAACATCTTAAGCCTTAGATTTTCTCTCTGCCTTAAGTGAATTCTGATAAATGTTTAATGAAAAGTCGATTAACGTTAATTTTGTAAGTTGTGTTTACAAAATTTGTTAAGTCTCATCACTTTTTAGCTTTATTCCCTTAAGCATGTAACTCGAAGTGCTCCATGTAAGCAGCCACTGCTGGTCTAATAAGCCAGCTGAGGGTGACAGTGGCAGGAAAAACTGTGAACATGAGAAAGAAACACTGAGGCCCTATTTACACCTGGCATTAACACACATCTTGGGTGTTTCTGATTATATGTGGCAGCAGTAATTCCGAGTGTGAACAGGGTCTACTGTGTCTCTGAAACTCTTTTTGATCCAGTCATTCAAACCACCTTCAAAGGAACCAATAAAAAAACCTAACATTTGTAATGTGAATGCTTAAGCGTCTCAGACAGCAGTGAAGGGTCCATTGCGACTGCAGTTAATGGAGCGTAAATGTTTGTAACTGCTCATACATGTACACGATCAAGGAGCTTTTGTCTGAGAACAAACACAGCAAGAGAGTGACATAGTAACAGTGCACAGCACCCTTCCTCCAGTCATGAAATCCAATCACAAGTGGTCCCCAGAGGCCCGCTGTAGCCGCATGGAAATGCCAGGTGCAAATGGCTATACGCTGTCCACTTGATAACAGAAGAGACAGGTGTTACCAAATGTGAAGCGGGACTGAGATCAACCAGGACTTAAAAGGATAAGCAAGCCGTCTCTTTCTGATTACAAATTGTGAAGATAATTGCAGAGATGACGTGTATTGTGAGGACTGACTCCTGTGATGTCACATGTATTTAGGAAGCATGGCAGATTGAAGTTCAGGTGAAATACTTCATGTCTGGAGCCATCAAAGGTTTGATCGTCGGCTTCATTCATTGTGCATATCACCTTTCTCAGCTAGCAGTCATGTTTTCTGCGGGGTGGTGGCTGAATCACCTCTTCTTTCCCTTACTACACACACAGAAGACAGCTTTATCCTAATAGGGCTGTCAGTTCGATCTGCAAGCATTTTCCTAATGGCAGCAGTGCCATGAAAAAGTGCACTTAAGGTAATTTACATGGCCCCTGCGGTGGGACAGGGACAAATAATAGCCCGAGTGCAAGGTAATTCTGTCTCTCTCTCTTCAGCATGGCTCTCGATGCAGCCCTGACCCCCTCCATGGCTAGCAGGGCCATGCCAGAACACGAGCATAAAGTAGCTGAAGTAGCTTTCCATGTTTAAATATCCACACTGGTCATTGGGTTATAAAATTAATCTTTTCTGTGGTGTTTGTTTAGTGTGTCTGAATAAAGCTGATGATCTTTATTCAGTACATCTCGCTTGGAGTGTGACTGAGGTTGTATGACATGGCCAACTGCTGTCTGATTAAAACACACACACACTCACACACATGCGCAAACGCACACACACACACACATGCATAGACACACACAAACACACACACATACATGCACACACATGTACACACATACACGCACACACATGCATAGACACACACACAGACATACACGCATACACACACACACACATGCACACACACACGCACATACATGCACACACATACACGCGCACACACACACACACACACACACACACACACACCTGTCCCAGTCTCTGTAAAGCTGTATAGAATTACACAGAAAGCCACATCTGTCACAGTGCATGTAAAATTGATTGGAATCTTAAGCCCACTGGAGTACAGAATTTTTAGCTTCAACACGATACTCTGCAAAGTATCAAAACCAGACAAAACCAATTTCAATATCATCCAGTTTAAAAATGACTGCCCCCACCAACTGCACTTTTTTGCAACTTCGGGTTGCATGACAGTTCACTTCTTAATAATCAGCTATCCTAACATATATTAGAAAAATACATAAATAAACTATATATAAGTGAACTAAAGCATACGAATTCCTGATGTCTGTGAAAATGTAGCAGCTGGCTAACAAGGGCTGGGGCCAGTGGCAGATGCTGTGGTTTGAGCTCTCTGTGCTACTAGAACCTCTCACTGGCTGTTGTGTGTTTAGATGCACTGATTTTAGGGTGATATTCTAATAATTGGAGCAGTTGCATCTCTAATAAGCTTTTTAGCATGAGATATAGGCTAGAGAACATTCAAGTTATCCCATTTTCAGAAAATAATCCTTAATTGCGTTAGTGGCCATAGGTAGCAAGTCAACTTTTGTTTTTTGGGTCGCACTAAGTGCTCTACGGCTTGTTAATGTTTAGGTTAGCTTAGACTGAGAGCATCAGAAATACTTGGCTCCTCACCAGTTTTAATTGTATTTAAAATTTAGAGCCAAATACAGCTTAAGTTTAAATTGTTCTGAAATCAGTATGTATTATATTAGGGTTTTTTGTGACAACTACAAATCTATGTCTACACACACACATACATATATATATACACACACACAGTGTCTGTAAAGCTGCATGGCATACACAGTGGCTCCTCAATGATATTAACACATGCAGGCATCACAGTGTTATTGAATTCTGTTCTGAATCATGTGTATAGTGATGCGGCTTTACGATGAATCTTTATGTGCATCACAGCACAACAGAGTCACATGACTATTCTCATTCCCACTTCTTCATTTTTCTCTCTTCTTCCCTTATCTTTCTGCCCTCTCTCCTCCCCCCTCTCCTCACTGCATGCTATCATTCTCTCTGCCCCAGCTGTGGCCACAGTGGGCACATTTTCCACAATCAGTGTTGACTTGATGAAATTAAGCCTTCCTACCCCCCCGCTCCTTCTCTCTCTCTCTCTCTCTCTCTCTCTCCTTTCTCATGTTTGCTCATTTCTCACTTCTCTAGGCTCCCTAGGAGCCTCTCCCTCCAGACATGTGAGAGGGAGAGAAGAAATAAGAGAGAGCAAGATAGAGAGGGAGGGAATTTTTTTCTCTCTCTCTCTGTCTCTCTCTCTCTCTCTCTCCCTCTCTCTTTCTGTCCCTCTGTCTCTCTCTCTTTCAGTCCCTCTCTGTCTCTCTGTCCCTCAGTATCTCTCTCTCTCCCTCTCCATACATTTATATATATATATGGAGAGGGAGAGTGTGTGTAAGAGAAAGATAGCTCTCCATGCATAATATGCATAATCACCCATGCCTTTGATCACTGCTTTGCTGATGCTATGAATGGATCGCTCTCTCTCGCTGGCTCTGGCTCTGCCTCTCTCTCCCACTCTCTCTCCATGTATTCGTTATGTATTCTCCGCTCCTCGATAGCAGCTAGTCCGCAAGTCCGGGCTAGGCTGTGTAATTAGGAACATGGCAGCACATTAGCATGATCCAACTCCTGCGCTAAACTGAAGGAGGTGGTCAGGACCCTCTCTCTTTCCCTCTCTTTCTCTTTCACTTTCACCCCCCCTCCCCTCGCCTCGCAGTGGCTCGAGCCGCTGACGGCCCCTCTAATTACCGGCAGCTGCTGGCTGCCGAGTGAAAGGAACACGGAGAAGAAGAAGAGAAAGTGAGAGGAGGAGAAGGAGACAGGCAGAGAAATGAGTTTGATTTGGCCCCGCCGGGGGCCACACAAAAGCAGCCAGCGCAAAAACAACCTTTCTGTCTCAAGCACACTTAAAGCTGGTGGGTGTGGATGCGGGTGCTGAGCGCATGCTTTGACTGCAGCCTGCATTATGTACAGCGTTCCTCCTCTACATTCACTTTATAGCTGTAAAGTGCATCTTTTTTAACTAATTAGACACAATTTTTACAGAACACAAAAGTCTGATCTCTTCAAATCAGATTAGTGCCACTTTCATAAGTCAACCTAAATTGAATTCACGTCTGAATGTTTGAGAAGAGTCAATTATGATCAATTACATCATTTTAAGTCCAGATCCCATTTTTACTTTGGACATAGGTCCAGTCCTTCGCAGAACAGTGTGTGGAAGGTCAGCAGGCCTCTCTCTGGGGGCCAGAGGTGAGAGATGAGATATGCTGTGTTATGTTGGCATTTCAATATCTAGCCAGTATCTAGCTCTTGTAGGCCAAGTGAGAAAATATATAACGTTTCTCACACCCAATCAGGCTGGAAGTACACAAATGAAAAGCGACGTTTTGGACAAAAAAAAAAATTCAATGCCATTTTTAATCAAATAAAATTGCAGTTTTAGTGGTGATTTGGTACAAACATAGGCAGACCACGATAAGGCTTAAAATATACACTATATGGACAGAAGTATTAGGAAGCCTGACCATTACACCAACAGGGACTTTAATGACACTGCAATCAAATACAGAGAGTTTAATATGGAGTTGGTCCCCCCTTTGCAGCTATAACAGCTTCCACTCTTCTTGGAAGGCTTTCCACAAGATTTTGGAGTTTCTGTGAGAATTTGTGCCCATTAATTCTGTAGAGCATTTATGAGGTCAGGTGCTGTGGCCTGGCTCGCAATCTCTGTTCCAGTTCATCCCAAAGGTGTTGGATAGGGTTGAGGTCAGGGCTGTGCAGTGCGGCACAGTCATGCTGGAATAGAAAAGGTTCTTCCCCAAACTGTGTCCACAAAGTTGGAAGCATGGCGTTGTTTAAAATGTCTCGGTCTGCTGAAGCATTCAGATTGCCGTTCGCTGGAAGTAAGGAACCTAGCCCAAACCCTGAATAAAGAGGTGTGTCCAAATTTTTATTTATTTATTTTTTACATTTCTGGACACCTGCTCGCCCAATGATTGTTCAACATTCCTTCTGAAAACATTTAATTCACCCGCAAGAGCATTAGTGAGGTGAGCTGTTGGAGGATTAGTTGTGGATCAGAAATGCCACCCCATCTTTCACTAGGGATGCAGTTCCCCCGTTCCAGGGTTCCGTTCTGGGAGGCTTTAAACTTTGTTAGCCAGTGAGGTACACTAACCAGCAGGCCAGATAGCTAACTAGCTAGATACTTAAGAGTGATTGTTCCATCAAAATTAAGTAATAAGATTGTAATGTTAGAGCCGCCTTAAAGACATACCCCTTGTCCCTTTCCTTCATCTAGAGGAATGGATGGAAGATGTAGAGGGAGATGTGGAGAGAGAAGGTGAATAGAATGAAGTGAATAGAGTGAAAGTGGAAAAGGAAGAAAACCTGTACTGACTTGGCTGGACTAATCAGCAGACAAGAACACTAGTCCTGTAGACCAGAAGTCCCCAACCACCAGGCCGCGGACTGGTATCAGCCACACAGAAAGACATAAAAATATTTTACTGATTATCAGAGCCTAAAATAAAATTTATTTTTAAAAAACTCTTGTCTCAGTCACTTGATGTGCTACATCAAAAATATGGCGCAGCAAAATACAGTACTGCAAAAATGAGTAAAAAACAAATGTATTTTGGGAGCTTCTTCGTATTTTTACGCACTTTGTTTTTTAGTTGTATCTGTACCAGTCTGTGAAAATGTTGTTTAACATAAAAGTCGTCGGTGACGCAAAAAAGGTTGGGGGCCGCTGCTGTAAATGATCTGATTGGCCGAGCTCCAGCGGGATCAGAGGTGACTGGAAGTTCTTTAATATGGTGGCTCTGGGTGACTGTGTGGAAGATGGCCAAGACTGAAGAGAAGTGGCTGGTAGAGGCCATTTTATGGATGTAAAGTGTTTAAGAGCACAGAATGTGTTATAAGAGATTATGCTGTGTGTGTGTGTGTGTGTGTGTGTTTGTGTATGTGTCTGTGTCCGGTTGTGAGTTGGCGTCTTGTTTGCATGGCCACTGCGGGCAATCCAGAGATGAGACGATTCTCACAGCGGGAACGAGCCTTTGATCTCTGCTGAGGGGAGACACACACACACACACACACACACACACACACACACACACACACACACACACACACACATACACACACGCATCTCTCTCTCTATCTCTCTCTCTCTCTCTCTCTCTCTCTCTCTCTCTCTCTCCCTACTCTTTTGTTTTTTAGTGAGTCGTTCCTCTTGCTCTTTCTCCTAATGTCTATCCTGTTCTCTTGTATAACCCTTGCCCTCAGTCTTTTCCTTTCTCCGCCTCACTCTTCCAGTCTTTCTCTGTCATTCTTTGTCTTTTTTTCCTCTTCATTCTCTGTATAACTTTTGCTCTTTTCCTCTGTCTCTCTCTTTCCCTTTCACTCTCTTTCTATATGGACCCTCTTCCCTTTTCTCTTTCCTTCTTTCTCTCATTTGCTTATACTCTCTGACTTTCTTTACCTTTCCCTGACTCTCTCTATCCTCCTTTCCTCTCTACCTGTCTATCTCTCATACTCTCATTCACTTTTTCTCTTTTTCTGTTTTCCCTCTTCTTTCATTCCCTGTCTGACTCTGTCTGTCACTATCTCTCCCTTTCTGTCTCTAGCTCTCATTCTCTCAGCGTCCCCATCTCTCTCTCTCTCTCTCTCTCTCTCTCTCTCTCTCTCTCTCTCTCTCTCTCTCTCTCTCTCTCTCTCTCTCTCTGTACTTTGTCATCTTTCCATCAATCTAAAGTTTCTCCTCAAAGAAAGTATATCCTTCGCCTAAAATGAAGCATGGTACGTACACCCACAAAGCAGTTTTTCATGATAAGACTCTATTGATCGTCCACTGCTGACAGCTGGAACATGAATGAGTGGAGCTCGTTCGTTTATGAGCCTGAGAGCACCGAGTACAAAATCAAACATGAAGTACTCATAACCTCCAGACAACATTTACATAAACGGTTAAACTACCATCAGTATGTCTAATCAGAAGGGATTGGATTCATCAGTTTACTAATGACCATCTAGCATCCGTATCTAAGTAGTACTAATCACTGCAATAACAATAACATAATGCCGAGGTCATTACATAGTTCAGTCTGCACCACGTCCATATTGACCGCTGATCATGTGGGCCTGCATTAGCACACAGCCAGACCCTCAGACTGCATCTATCAGTTTGCCAAATGGGCTTCTAATTACATATTGATCTCCAGCATGGACCGCACGGCGTGTTGGTGTGTAAGGCTGTGCGGCCCACGCTCCCTCAGACAGGATTGATATTAATGAAGGAGTATTTACGACCATGAGTGCTGAGAGAAGAGGCAAGAGAAGTGACGTGCGGTTGCCATGTACTCCTTGCTTTTAATGGTTATACTGGGAGTGGAGAAGTTTTAGACAGCAGCATGTGGCACATCTCTCCTCTCCTCTTTGCTCTAAATTTCTTCTGTCTTTCCTCTCCTCCTCTCTCCTGTCTTCTCTTTGGTTCTCTTCTCACCTTCTTTCCTTTTCACACATTCTTATATCTTATCTCTGTTTTCTACCCCTCCTCCATTCTTTTCTCTCCTCTCTTTTCTCCTCTTGAGAAGCTGTATCTCTGTTTCAGTCTCAACAGAGCCTCAGGAATCCTGTCTTTGCGTTAATTTTTCCCCTCGTCCTGTCTGTGTGCAAAATGTCCCCCTTAAACCAACTCCCCATTTTTTACACACGCACACACACACACACACAAACACACACACACACTCACACACACACACACACACACACACACACAAAGATAGCTCACACACCTAAAGAACTCAATCTGATGCCACACACCTTTCAGCAATACAGGGACCAGGGTGGGCTGAGGGGAAGGCAGGAGCAGGAAATGGAAATCTTCCTCTGTTGTCTGTCTCCTTTTGTCAAGCCTGTGTGTGTATGTGTATATATGTGTGTGTGTGTGTGTGTGTGTTTGTGTGTGTGTGTGTGTGAGAGAGAGTGAGAGAGAGAGAGAGAGAGAGAGAGAGTGAGTGAGTGAAAAGACAATGTAATTGCCTGTCTGAAACACAAGGCTAAAAGCAGGCAGTGGAGGAGAGCCCAAAGGTTACCCCGCCACCACCATTACCTCCTCCTGTCAAACACACAGGCACACATATACACACCCGAACACACAGCAGGGCCAGATAAAGAGAGCTCATGCATGTAAGAATGCACACAAGCTCAGCCTAAATGATATGTGTGTCCCTCATGTGCCATGCATTTACAGACTGCAGTCACAGAGCTGTGTGAGAGACATGTTACTTTGTAATTGGCATTGGCAAATCCAATTAAGGTTTGGGTTCCACAGTTTGTTGTTCATAATTAAAAGAATTGAATTTGGCAAAATAAAGACATTTATTGTTGATCAGATTCCATGGGTTACTGTTACAAGTCCTGTGCTGCCTTAGTCTCTACGGATGCATTCTTTGTCTGCGCTCCACTCCCTTTCTCTAGCTCTTTTTGTGTAGGTGTGTACTTATTATGATTTGTGTGTATGTGTGTGTGGTCTGTACCTGTAAAAGCATTCCGCACAGGCCCTGGGCAGCCACTAGACAGACAAAGCCCCAGCCAGACAGCCAGACAGACAGACAGGGCCAGACAGACTGACACAGAGAGACAGGTGGGGTGGGCACACACTTCAATTAATGAGAGAAAAGAGAGGAGGATCTCTAACCACACGAACACACACGCACACACACACACACACACACACACACACACATACTCACACACATATAATGACCATCTATCAGCACCATGGCAACCGTAGCATCCCTATACCCTCTCCACCCCCAAAATAAAAATCAATGCTTTGCCAGCTTTGTTGCAATGCACACACACACACACACACACACACACACACACTTGTGGACACACATTTTCAGATGGTAAAGTATTCACAAGCCATCCTAGACATCTGAAAGCGCATTAAGTGTCATTTTTCCTTGAGCATTAGGGATGTAAAAGAGATGCAGCAAATTGCAAGTCAACATGCTCCCTGTCAGAAAGCCCTGGGCGAGAGAGAAAGAGTGAAAAAGAAAGAGGAGTGAGGGAGGGAGTAATGGAGCAAAAGTCAAAACAAAGAGGGGCTTGATTAAGTGCAGACATACCATATCTATACACATTAATGTGATATATGATTGCACATTGTACGCTCGGGAAAATCTGTATTTTACTTTCTTATTTTAAAATAAGAGGTCTTGATGTCATGTGTAAACGTTGATAATGTTTTAAAATGTGCCATTTACAGTACGTCCCAGTGTTGTTTTTTGTGATGTCACAAAACTGTCACGTTTGCATATTCACCAATGCAGCGCACAGCAATTTGGCTTCAGCCATTCACATGAAAGTTATAAGGAATGTTTGAGCCTGGACTACTTTTTGAATGAGGTGCAATACAGGGCACCCAAATAGAAATTAAGACCAATATGTACTTTACATATCTGTCTTAAAGGCACAGGTTCAGTTTTATGGGATAAAAACATGAACAATGCCTGTTGATCAATTAAACTACACAAATATTATATGGGGAAAATATATGATACAAGAAAAATGTCAGATAGGGACTCCTTAAAAATAAAGCCACGGAGAAGGTTTCTTTGGAACGATACTGCTGAAGAACCCCCTTAACAAACCTTTCAGTGGACGATTCTTTAAAGGAATACTCAAGCAATTTTCAGGCTAATGTCTGCTGCATCTGTAGACTCAAAACACACTTCCAGCGGAAGGGAATGGGCAGCCCTTTTGGCACCTTAATTTTTAAGAATGTACCAACATTTTTACATTCGGATACAATGACAAGGAGGCCGTCTTGTAGCTATTAGGCTATCTGGTTATCAGATAGTCCCATTTGCTTTCACTCTCCCTTACAGCAGGTACTCGAATTACCTTAATGCGTGCTTTTTTTTTTTTTTGCTCTGAGTTGAACCGTTCACTGTGAGGAGTACTCTAGAGACCGAGGATCATTTGAACCCTGAAGGAGTGCTAGTTTTCCATTTCCATTTGCTGTCTCACATGAAGAGCTACACGAACTGTAGAAAGGTTAGCTAGTGAGCTGAATTTGTACGCTTTACTGGAAGATTCCCCTTACACCTTTATGTATTTCCTTCTCAACCTTATCTTACCCAAAAGAATGTGGACATCTGGCCTTACTGCATATCCAAAATTGTTGTACATACCATTCCAAAAGCTTGGACATTTGCAGCTATAACGGCCTTCACTCTTCTTGGGAGGCTTTCCACAAGAAAGGTGCAGATGTTGGGTGAGAAGACTCATAACTGGTCTTTTACTTTACCTCAAAGGTGTTCACATGAGTGTTCCGTGCAGGTCACTGTAGCTCCTCCACACCAAACTTGTTCAACCATGTCTTTAAAGACCTCGGTTTGTGCACAGGGACACCATTTTGCTGGAACAGGAAAGGGCCTGTTGTAAAAAAAAAAAAGTTGGATGCATATAATTGTTTAAAATGTCCCTGTATGATGTAGCGGTAACATTGTAGTATGATGTAGCGGTAACCTCATTGGAACTAAGGGGTCCTGAAAAACAGCCCCAGACCATTATGCCTCCTCCACCTAAGTGTACTGTTGGCAATATGTATTCTAGAAGGTTTCGTCCACCAAGTCCAGATTTGTCTACTGTCTTGCAGGTTATCAGATAGTGAAGCATAATTCATCACTCCAGGGAGCTGCTGCTCTAGAGTCCAGTACCGGCATGCTTTAAAGCCAACAACTGGCATTGTGCATATTGATCTTAGGCTTGTGTGCAGCTGCTTAGCCAAGAAGCTCATGATGCAGAGATCCTTTGCTGGTGTGACTTCCAAAGGCAGTAGTGCAGTGAGTAGTTGTGTAGTGAGTGATGCAATAGTGGTTAGGGGACTTTTTATGTGCTTCAAGACTTCGTGAGCTTGTGTGCTCTGCGGCTTCATGGAGTTGTTGTTGCACCTAGATGCTTCCACTTCTTAAAAATAGCACTTTCAGCTGACCCAGGTAGATCTACCTGCACAGAAATATCAGAGACTGACTCGTGGCAAAAGTGGAATTCTATGACCAGTACTTTTGTCCATATAGTGTATCTTCCACATATTGATCATATAGCATCTAATCACTAATCGACAGAGGTCAGCAAATAAGAGGAATGATTTAACTATGTCTTACCTAAAATATCAGTGACGATACATTCAGAAAGTTTGCGATGTTCCCTTCAACTTAAAATGACGTGTGCGTGTCATTTCTGGCCAGAGTAAAATGAATCAGTGTGTGGAATTGGAGATTTCTCTGTGCTACTATGTTTTCAGTCACTACACCGAAGACAGCTTGTGCATTTTTGGAACAGAACTGTGATCGCCAAGAGCTCATTACTGATCTGGTTTTGTAAAAAAATAAGTAGTTTTTAAAATAGTAGTAACACTAAAAGCTACCTGAAGATGACACTGAGTCATCACATTCTTTACATATGACAGTGAATGTTGAATCATGTTATTAAAATAATGTATAAAAGAAGTAGACACTTCCTTACCCTGGCATTAAAGGGTTCATCTGGGTGCGGTGCCGTGTCTGATTTAGGGTAAATGCAAGGACAAAAGTGCTCAGAGCTCTGCTGGTAGATGTGCTGATAGTGGCAAAAGTGTTTTCAGGACCAAGGACAGTGGACACTCTTGAGGTTAACTTGGGAGTGTAAGAGAAAAGGACATGCTATGCTTGTAAATGTGTGACAGAACTGACTGTAATATTAATCCAGAATAACAAAACAAATCATTCACGACCAATACTGTATTTTGTGTGCGTGTGTGTGTGTGTGTGTGTGTATGTGTTTGTTATGTTAAGTGAACATTGTAATGGAGTTTTGATGAGTTATGTCCTCTTTCTTGCTGTCCACAGGTGTTCTCAGAGAGATAGGTGTGAACGGGCCAATGAACCCTACCGTTTTGCCGCTACCCTGAACCAGTGCATGAGGGCCACCGTCTACCCGGACAGCATTGCAGTTTCTGAACCCAGTGTACCGGTGAGATACACACACACACACACACACACACACACACACACACACACACACACACACACATTTTGGTATGGTGTTTTACTTTCTAGAGCATTTGGGCTCTAATGAATTTTACGAAAGACTTAAATTATATGACCCAATGCTCTCTCAGCTCTCAGTCAGCTTTTTAACTGCATAACAAAAACAGATGCACAGTCTGTTGCTCTCTTTGGTGACAGTGAACACAAATTGCCTAAATTCATTCCGTATGGAGATGTGTTGATGGGCTGTTTATCTTGCCCGCTTTTCGGATGAGCGGTAATGTGTGGTGTGGGTGGATAGGAGACTAAGCGAGTACAGGCAAGGTGCATGTGTGGGTGAGATGCCAAAATGTGTGTGTGTGTGGGCTGATGTGGGAGTTTTGTTTGAGCAGAGGCTGGCGAGTGTACTGCGCAGGGTTAAGGACGGCCAGAGAGAGCGCATTCAGTCTTTTCTTATTCTTGCCTTTTAAAGCTTTTACTTGAAAGAAACACTTCTTTTTTTTCTCTGTTTCTCCGTTTCTCTGTTTCTCTGTTTCTCTCTCTCTCTCTCTCTCTCTCTCTCTCTCTCTCTCTCTCTCTCTCTCTCTCTCACACACACACACACACACA
>JBBIGA010000132.1:21051547-21061915 GCA_037576975.1 Alestes dentex | reverse complement strand
CTCTCTCTCTCTCTCTCTCTCTCTCTCTCTCTCTCTCTCTCTCTCTCTCTCTCTCTCTCTCTCTCTCCCTTCCCCTCTGGAAAAGGGCCAGCGCTGAGGCACTCGGGGGTTTTAACGGCACAGAAGGCTGTGCCATCCAAAGCCAAGGTCATGCTGTGCCACCATATTGTATTTTATGAGAAGGTGGGCAGCACTAACGACTGATATGGCCCATGTTTGATTCATCATCCCTGCCAATGGCATGCAGATCACTTGTAGGCTGCTTTCCAGAATCTTAATGCACTTAATGTTTTACGGCCTTTATCGATACGTACATCATTCCACTGAAAGTAATAGAGGGTACCATGGTAGATCTTTTGTGAGGGTAAAGTGTTGTCTATCCAAGCCCACGCCTGAGACTTTTTAGACTGCATACTTACGTGTGAGAATGACTTTGTACTGACCGCAGCAGGGCTTGTTGAATAAATAATGCTAATAAAAAAGGTTATAGAACCCAGCCATCTGTAAATGGTGATGTCATTTGAGAATGGATCCCAATGTTTTTGCATTCATTTATGTTGGATGATGTAAATGTGCATCAAGAAGTCCTCGTAATATGAATTTCTTTTTCTCTGTTTTCCATACAGGTGACACCAGTAGCTGGACCTCCAGAGGGGGGCACCAGAGTGACCATCCATGGGGTGAACCTAGGCCTGTCCTTCTCTGAGATGGTGGATAATGTGCAGGTAGCAGGAGTCCGCTGCACCCCGAAAGAGGATGGTTACATCATTGCTGAGCAGTACGTTTTCACAAAAATGATATTGAAGCCTTTCGTATCAAATTATAGTGGCTGATATTGGTCCTTAGAATGTTTACGTTCTTAAAATCAATATCCATATCAGTCAGAAATTGTTTATATCAGTTGGGTATTAAACCAAACCTGGATTCTCACTGCGAATGCGCCACCAAACCAGTGAAAGAAATTCCATGAATATTCCAGAATCAAACTGTGTCATATTTAGAACAAAAAAAAAAAAAAAGATCCAGTTTAGCTTGTTTTTTGGTCCCCCCTCAAAATAGAATGTGCTGGAAAAGGGGGGTGCCCTACATTAACCACCCTGTAGACCAGAAAGAGGATCTGGTTTAAATACACTCTCACTTTTTCACTCACTCTAAAACTGCAGGGTTTGTACACTAACCAGGACCAAAAGCAGCCAATTATACTTGTCATAACAGTGAGACAGGTTCATCTGCTTCATAAGGGGTGTTCATGGGCTTCCGCTCTGCTTCGATGAACCCGCTGGCAGCTCTTGCCACACAGGAACGTCTTCACAAAAGCACTACAAACAACTTAGGGTGGACGGCATCCCTGTCGAGCAGGAAAAAGGGCCTAATTAGAAGGAGGACAGACCTGGCTACCCCCTGTCTGCAGGAAGCTACCCATCAACCCCATACAACCCCCAACCCCTCTGTGATCCCTCAGCATCTGTTTGTGTTTACTCCTTTAATTTTGCTGAATAGCTAGTTAACCCTGCCCTCCCAGACTTCTGCAAATAAACCTTGTGCCAGCACTTTACAGGTCTGTATCAGCCCCTCACACACAGGACTGTGCAATAGTCTTCTTGTCATGGATCCAGCGGTAAAAACCAATGGAGTCAGAATTTAAACAGTCAAAAAAGCCTTTACTAACCAAAATGATGAGAAGGAACAACAGCAGCCATAACTAACAGAAAACAAAGCATAATGTTCCCCAGAAACTCAACACCGTCTTAACAAGACAGATCTGCCACCACCCTCAAGACAAAACGTGGCAATTCGTCATGAGTGATCAAATCCCTAGACACACATGGGGAAAACAAGTTAACAAAACAACTAACGATAAAGACAACAGTAAACATCTGAACAGCAAGAAAGTAACCACAAATTAGAAAGCAAACCTCAAATAAATACAAATATTTCTCAACATAAACTCGTACACAAAAGCCAGCATAGCAGTTTATGCTTAAAATATGCCTTGGAAAGTGAAATCTTCACAAATCTATTCAACCTATATATTTCTGTAATTTAGCTAAGTTCAAGTATTATTTCTTAAGTGTCTGCTAATAGAATAAGACAATTTCTTTTGAGAACAAAAGGGTAAATAGTGTTTTTTTTTTCTACTTTTATGAATTAAGAGAATTTTTCAAATTGTTCACTGCAGATTCCATACAGCGCATATGTGGACACTAAGCTGCAAGAACAGTCCGTTTAATATTTGGTTTTTGTGTTTTCACACCACCACACTGAAGTTATCAAGAGTGTGTCAGCTTATGTTGTCTTCTGAGGTACAGAACAACTCATTTACAATTTTGAAAGCACGGTAACAAACACAGTCTGTTCAAAACAGTTATACTCAACAGACTGTTCAATTTGGACAGCTGTTTATTACATTTTATTTAATTTTATAATTATTTTATTTCTTATTTATCCATGATCTGCTGACTGTTATTGTCGCTAGACAGTGCATTTCACTACCTCTATCCTCTTTTTCTGGTGCACTGAGTGACACTGAGTCGCCTGGCTCAGGTCAGTTTTAGATATAGTTTTCTTGACCTATGTTCAGTTTTAAACATCATTTTCTTGAGCTTGAGTATTTTTCGGACATAATTTCATGCCGAATAAAAGCTCGCTTAATACTGATGGAACTAGTTAACCCAGTCAAGCCACACTTCTGTGAACGACTCCTGTATGAGCACTTTGTACCTCCATATCAGCCCCTACTGCAGAAAACAAAGCACTGGTGATTCCTCAGTTTACTGTGGTGACCTGCTGTTCCAGTCACCTACATACCGGTCTGTTTTCAAGCACGGTTCGCTCAGTTTTAAATAGGTTTCTCCCCAGCCATACACACACTCACCCTGCAGTCCTCTGGCTGAACCAAAAAAAACCTGGAGTAGAACAAGAGTGATAGAGGGAGCAGCAGAGAAAAATGGACAGAATACAAACCACTTGGGGCTCATACATTGTGCTGTGCTTAGAATGAAACCTTGCTCCGCGGACAGACTGGTGCCTCTCCTTCTGCTCTCCATGTACTCGTTACCTTAACTCCCCTCCGCCCTCGCTCTGTTAGTTACTACAGCAAGGCATTAAAACTGCATCCTCTATCAACCAAACCTGTTCCCTGAAATCGCACTTACACTCAACTCTGCCTCGTGATAGTTTGGAATGCTCTTGATAATTCTCTCTCAAGCTGCTTCACGAGACACCTGAGATACTTTTGTATCCGAAGATAATTCACACATAATAATGTCGTTGTTGCTGATTTATTTTCATTTTTTTTTCATTTTTCAAATTTAATTGAAATATTTTGGTTTTGGAAAAAAAATGATAAGCATCAAGATTTGACTTAAATTGCATTTAAGCACTTTGAATAAATCATGAAAATTGCATATCCATTAGATGTTAGTTCAAACTGTTAATTGGTCATGCGCATTTTAAAGTATTGGGTCAGTTATTGCTGAAATATGTTTGTTTTCAGATTACTTTTTAAATGTAATTAGAAAAGGTAGTCCTCTGTGGAAACATATGTTCAGTCTTTGAAAAACACAATTGAAAATACCCAAATGAAAAATATTTGTTGGCTTTTATTGTTTGTAATTCCAGTTGTCTGACTTTGTCCTTTATATTTAAATAGACTGTTTTTAATCATTTCCTTAAAACTGATAAATGCAAAAGTATTGTCTTGTTCAGAAAGCAGTCAAGGCTGAAACACTCCAGCTTCAGCTTGAAATGGTAAAGATAAGCTGTTAAACGTTGAACAGGTTTTGGTAGCTTAGTTCCTGCTTATGAACTATGTGGAGTGGGGAGTGAATATGAATACAGATAGCATTTTGAAACTTGGACATAAAATGAAACATCAATCTCGAAAAAGGTGGGGAAAATGCTAAAAACACCCAACTTACACTTTCCCTTTTTCCAATACTCCAACTCGTATCCAACATCCACGTTACTTTACTCACCTGAATTCAGGAAAGAGGCATTGAAATGTCCTAGAATAGTTATTCGGCTGACTTCTGAGTACAACAGCGATAGCTTACAGTCCCCAGTAAAAGATACGACAGTCTGTAGAGTATGTTTACCTAATAAAATAACCGCAGAACGTAGGTAGACACCACTCTTCTTGGGTAACATGAGCCTCCGTTGAGTAATGCAACGCCAGGGGTAATGCGATCTTATTTACACGTTCTGAAGTGTGATCGCAGGCCGCCATTTGCGGAATGATTCTGATAGTATATGTACTGTGCAGCTGATATAATGCGCTGTGGCCTATTAACCTGAGTGAATCACACAGTTCGGTGACCTTCAGCAGGCTTTCTACCCTGAACGTATTTCAGATCAAATCTCTGGAGATGCAGAAGGTTAGCCTTGACTCTCAGACTAGCAGACAGCGCAGTATGTGTGCTGGGTGTGAGTGGGTGTGTTTCAGGGGGTCTATAAATAGTGCCTACGTCCAGGCTGGCTCTCTCTCCCTTTGCCTATCTCGGAGCAGTTCTAGGCGGAGGCAGGCCGAAGCAGCTGTAATTGAAATGCGTGGCGTGCTGCCGGCTGCAGAGGGAAGATTTGTCAGCCCCGCACCCGTCTGACAGCAGTTTAATCTGAGCGGGACGGAGCTAGAGTGAATTCATTTGTTTGGAGCCGTGGAGGAGTGTCAGCAGGAAATGAGAGAAGCGGTGCCGGAGCCCGTCAGAAGTGCACCTGGTACAGGAAGCGGAAAGAGTTCTTCACCTGGGCTGCATGTCCCTCTGCTGGACCGTTCTCTGCTCTATGGGCTCGAGTGCCTTTGGCTGCCTTTGGGTAAACCCTATCTTACCTAAAGTCCCACCAGCCATACATTTGCTCCAACTTGTTTTGCTTGTTTAGAATGGTGAGTTGGCGACAAAAAATCAGTTTATTAAGGAAGAAGACCAAAGCAAAATCCAAAACAGACACTTTTTTGTCTTGGTGTTGAAGACACCCATGGCAGGATAAAATGACAAACCGCAACAAAAAATCATTCAAACAATAGAACAATAAAAAAGTACATTTTAATAAGAAACAAAAAGCTTAGTACAACTAAAGGGCCAAAAAACATCCAATGTGAGAAGGGGCAAACAGAAAGTGAATATAAATATCCACCAAGACTAATTCCAGCTTGATCCCCTTGGTCTGCCACAGGCAGGGGAACAGATTAAATGGCTTAAAAATGCTCATCGACTGGTTCTTGGACAGAGTAATACAGAATTCCAAGGTGATTCCGGTGAATGTTTTTTCAGCTGTGTGGCATTAGCTGGTAAATGATGCAACGTGACAATTTGTTGAGTTTGCTGCTTACGTTTAACTTTGGCAGTCATTTGAGTGTAGCTTGCTTATGATACACTTAGACTTTACGAGGAACATCATAGGAAGCTGCATTAGCACGCAGTACATGCTGCTCAATGGAAATATTCCTATACCTTGACTATATACTAGCTGGCATGCCTCCATGCTGTATATCCCAGAAGCAGCAGGAATATAACACAAACACACCCCCCACATGCTGAAAGCGATCGCGATTGCCTTGCATTCTTTACTACTCCCCACAAAGAGCCAGTCGATGAGCGGTGCATTTTTATTATGTCATTTGATCTGGCCACCTGCCTGCGCTGGTGACACCTGATCAGACGATACGATAAAGCAGTATTGATCTAGTGCCGCTGCTTGCCATGATTTGCACAACCCAAGCTGCCAGCGCAGCAGTCCGTACCTCTGTTAGAGGTTGTGTTTATGTTATAAGGAGTATGGAATCACAGTGGCATGTGGACACTTTGGCTGCGAACAAGGAAATTCTAGCTAATTCTATGGATGGAATGTCAGTAGAACATAAAGCAATCAAGGGAAATTAAAGAGTGTCAGAAGAAGCAGAATCTTCTTAAATGGCATACACAAAATCTTGTGTATTTGTCTTTACTTTCAGGATAGTGTGTGAGATGGATGCAGCCCCACAAGACACCAAGCCAGGCCCTGTGCAGCTGTGTGTGGGCGAGTGCAAGCCTGAACTGCAGGCTCGCTCTTCCCAGCTCTACTCCTTTGTGGTAAGACTTCAGTTCCCAGCATGCCTCTGAATTATGCATAAAGGAGGTGGTAGCACTCGATATTGTTTTGGTATCATGAACTTTCACATTAGCAGCCTCACTTATGGGAGCTCACAGGTCACGACACTGAAAGTTGTTATGCGTTCCGACAGCTGAACTTTGCAGACACAGATGAAGCTTGAAGCTTTGAATAGCAGCAGAACGTGTGCATGACACATCCACAGAGAGCCTGTTTCCATTTTTGCTTCACTTTCTGTAAAGTTAAGCAGTCAACTGATTTCTTCCTTCCTCAACCAACAAGACCGCAGGCTCATTATCGTGACATGATGACATTACATTGTGCAATTATAACACAGAATACTTTTCTGTGCATATCATGGATATGGGCAGTAGTGTAAGAATACAAATCCTTTCGATATGACAAAAAAGAGCTGAAAAGTGAAGTTTCTAAAATTACAGCCTATAACAGTGATGTGTAGTGTGAAATCTAGTAGTAGGAGCTACACTGTAATGTTGAAGTTCTACCATCAGCATTTTAACTACTACTTCTCAGTATTTCAGGGTTAGATTTTGACACTTGGTTGTTACTTTATTTGATTGTTTTTTGTTGTTGTTAGCCAAAAATGTTTGGTATCCCCTAATAATTCGTCCTGTTCGTTGAAGGTTTGGTGCTGCTTGTCAAATACGGAATAAAAATCATTTTTGTTTTTGATGAGAAAGGCCACTGGTTCTGTTTAGTCTGTCCCAGTGGAAACTTGCCACCCTCAGAAACTCTTATGTGGAACTATGATTGGTCAAGAAGTAAGCTACCCAAGCCTTGCTTGTATATCTAGTTGCGACAACAAAAACAACTCATAGCAGCAACTTCAAGCATCAGTGCTTGAAACCGGCCCCTTAGCCTTTTCTGATCATGCCCTTGCATAACAGCAGAGTAGCAGGGTCTCTCTGTTAATGTGTTTCAGAAGGACCTCTTCAAGCCAATCTGCAGCAATTTGCAGCTATTACAAGTGACTAGGTCAATAAATTAGACTTTTATGGCTGATAGTGCCTTTTATCTGCGCTGCGATTTGCTCCCACATGCAAAAAAACATTTATTTTAATCATTTCAGTGGATTTGAAGCGATGTAATGCTTTGTGGCTAATGGCATTATTTACATACTCACTTGTTCAGCATAATTAAAAGCAATGTGCTTATGTTTAATGATCTAATGCAACAAATGCATTTGTGATGGAAAAGGTTGAACTGAATGGAGTTTTGCGCATCTTTCTGATATAACATTACAGATCATTACAAATTACGGCCTACGCTTATCATGTTTTTTTTTTTTTTTTATTCTAACAGAATAAGAGCTTCCTTTACAGGAGAACTGAGGTCCCTGACAACAAAACAGAATTTGTTTTCGGTTATTGAAATGTGGAGCAATTACAAGCACGCAGCACCATGGGGAGAGTGCATTGAACATGCAGACAATGAAAGCTATTAGCTGAATCAAAAGCAGGATGGCAGCCATGTTCCACTCCGCCGAAGATCACCAGAGGGGACACTTCTGCACCACCATACACACACACACACCTACCCAACTCGCAGCAATTAACAGCTGCTGGTTATTAGCTGAGCCGTTTCTATTACGAGACGAGTTTGTGTGGCCCCCTCCTCAACCGCCGCATCTCACTCTCGATGTGTGTCTCTGCGCTAATGTATGAACGTGCACATTTTTTAGCATGGGCCTCTACCCTCTGCAACACCTTTCATATCACAATCGCACATAAAAACAGCATGCTATCACCAGCACTTCTCCAAATGTTGTTGGACAACAGAACAGAATCCCCGAGCGGCCCGCCTGTTTTCATAACAACACGAGCTGAGACACAAAACGGTGTTAATGTATTTTTAGCCCGCGCGCGTGTGAAGTCGGCCACCAGCCATCTTCATGCGCTTTTCTTACCACTCGGAGCTGTCTGTTTGTATATTTCTCCATCTGCACATCTTTGAAGACTGTAAATACACGCAGCTTTCCGGCTGTAAGCGGAGAAGAGAAGAGAGTGAGCTAAACAGGGTACAGTGAGGAAATAGGCACTAGACAGTTTAGAGGAAGGTGTTTCAGGTGCATCCTAGATCCTTCATCACACCAGTGGGACAGAGCATGTTTTGGCCTTTTTTGGACATCTTCACTTCATCCTGACTCTTTCAGGTGTGAAATTAGAGAGAGAGAGTTAGAATAAGGGGTTTTACAAACAGATATTTGAAAAAGTGTTTCTTGGTAACCTGGTATATGTCTCTTTCTCTCTTTTTTTCTCTCTCTCTCTCTCTCTCTCTCTCTCGTTCTCTCTCTCGCTCTCTCTCTCGTTCTCTCTCTCGCTCTCTCTCGTTCTCTCTCTCTCAGACTCCCTCTGTGACAGGTTTGACCCCCAGCAGAGGTCCGGAGTCAGGGGGCACTAAGGTGACCATCATGGGGGAGAACCTTGGCGCCGGCAGCAGTGTCAACGTGCTCTTTGGAAACCAGACCTGCGAGTTCTATGAGTAAGAGCTTGCCTTTACCTTTTAGCCACTCATATTAAAACCTGACTGGTTAGCTGATAAATTGGCCAGTGTTAATTTTCAGATGGATTAGTCAAATTGATTGGATTATCAATGTCAAAATACTGCTGATGAAACACAGATATAGTTTTTGGAGTTGTTTTCTAACACCCTATTTTTTCTATGGTATATAATATGTGTTATATATCCTTTCAGATGCTGTTTTTGTTAGTTAACCAGCTTACTATTCTGGAATTTCCCTGGTAATTTCTTTCAAACGCCCTATACCCATCTGACGTTGCTGGATTTTACTAAATAGTACAGTCATAGACACTATCAGTAACAGTTGGTAAAGCTCCATCACTCAGTAGTTCATCTGTGTGTTGCCGACGCTGTATTTCAGTGACAGTATCGGCACCAGACTAATATTACTGGTTATCAGAATGTGTAGCTCCACTGAATTAGTACAGGTGACAAAATGTTTTTATTGTTTGTATTGGTTTGTATAAGTTTGTATTGGGTCCTGATAGCAACAACACTTGATTACTTGTGTATTAGTGTCTCAATGTAAAAGAATAATGCTGTTTAACAGAATTTTTCATTCAAATACAGGTCCTGTGCATAATTTTAAAACAGCCCCTTAAAATTGTTGGCTAGCGCTGGTTGACGTCGTTTATATTAGTTTCATTACTGAATAATTCATAGTAGCTACTGGATAATCAGACAAGGACAATATTTTGAATAATAAGTTTATAGTTGAATAATAATGGGTTAAACAGTTCACTCATGCCCTTCTTCATAAACATCACGCTGTTAGAAATAGTAGAGTGACCTCAGACCCTGTTAGCATCTCACAGCCTATGCAGAGTATCTTTATTATAATGAGAAGATGTGAGCATGCGATTTTCTCCTTCACCCCCTGCTCTCATTCCTCACGGCCTTCCCTTTCTCTCTCCTGTTTCTCTCTGAGGAGCTGTCCACCCCCTCTGCTTGTGTCAGGGACTTGTGTAAATCTTAATAAGCTTCTGATGACCTTCTGCATTTAGCCTCACACTCGCTCTTCTATCTGCTCGCACTCTCTCAGTGATTCACCTGCTTGTCTAGCTAAAAATGCTCCACACATTCTCTCTCTCTCAGGATGTCTATTTAAAGGCAGAGATGGAAAACTGGTTGTAATGCTGTAAGGTACAGAAGTCAATTCTGGTTTAATGAGATATTGGCTCATTACGGACCTCCGTTTTCCTCTTCCTTTCTGACAGGAGAGTAAAATATGCTTGCGTGTGTGTGTGTATGCGCATTAACGACTTCAGATTTTTTCAAGTCAACTTATCCATCAAGATAGTCGTAGTCGAATCGACTAGTCATGATGACGTCACACAGACGCAGCGGAGGAACACAGGTGTTCAACACTGAAGTGAAGTGAAAGTGATCATTTGGTCATACGTGAACACACCACAGCACACAGTGTAAACAGCACGAAATTCTTCCTCTGCATTTGACCCATTCACGACGTGGTGAGCAGTGGCGGCGCCTGGGGAGCAGTGTGTGGGGACGGTACCTTGCTCAGGGTACCTCAGAGGTGCCTAGTCTTGGGAATCGAACCCACAACTTTCTGATTGCAGGGCGAGTTCCCTAACCACTAGGCTACCAGCTGCCCCAGCCAGGGACGGATTATGGGTTGTGTGGGCCCCTGGGCAAAACGTTCGCCAAATGCCCTCCCTCCATGTTTCCATCAGAGGCCCTATAGGGTCAGGGGCCCTTGTAGGCAGAGGATCAAAGAAT
>JBBIGA010000132.1:21012418-21023088 GCA_037576975.1 Alestes dentex | reverse complement strand
TTATATTTATGTCCAGCTTTGTGTTTATCCTCTTCACTAGTCAGAACTCAGGTATGCACTTCTGTACATATATGCCTGTGCATACCTGAGTTACATGGAAATAGAATATAAACTGTGAATGTGTTAATGTACTTTTTACTCAGGAAAGCACTGTCAGATTTAATCTGATCACACAGGGGACACCTTTAAGTAAAAAGTACCAAATGTACCACCTTTAAAAATGTAACATACATCTCAGTCTTTATGAGTGTTTTTATGTAGTTTTTCCCCCAGCGCACACTTTTGTTGGTAATGTTCTCACAATATGACATTTCTCTTCAATTATCTTATAACATCGCTGTCTCTCAGCGTCCCCCTCTGTGTAGCTTCAACTTAGTTATGACTTCGTGGGCACACTTTTAGCTCAGCTTGTAAAATGTTATCCTGAATATCTCTCTCTCTCTCTCTCTCTCTCTTTCTCTTTCTCTCTCTCTCTCTCTCTCTCTCTCTGACACACACACACTCTCTCTCTCTCCCATTCTCTCTCACACACTCTTTCTCCATCTTGTCATCTCTCCCTCTCCATCTTGATATCTGAATCAGTGGGGAATGTTGGCTAAAAATGGAACGGCTCCTTTGCCTCAGGCTCTTTTTCACTCCTCATGTTGTGCAAATGTGTGTTTGCGCGCACGCAAGTGCATGTGTGTGTTTGCATGTTATAATGAGATTTTTCAGTCATCCAAAGCAGCTAGGAATGGGCTATTAGCGAGAAACATTGTTCTGTGCATCACCCCGTCACGGAGGCATTCCTTTGCCCCCACAAACACACACACAAACACACATTCCCCCTCGATGTGTAATTGGCTAATGAAACCCTGATGTTCATTAATGATACTCAATTAAAAGACCGGGGGACGAGGGGGGAGTGTGTCAGAGAGAGAGAAGGAGAAAGAGAGAGTCTTTCTCTAAGTCATTCAAACACAGTGAGAGAAGACACAAAGTGCTTTATTTGACTTGCTGCTTGAGGAAGACGCGAAGCTCATTTAACTGTGCAAATAGCTCCCATTAAGAGCGTACTCATTCATTTTCTCCTTGTGCTGCAGAGGATGAGCCTTTGAGAGTGTGTGTGAGTGTGTAGTGGGTGGAAGAGGAGGTATGGTGTATGCATGGCATATGTGTGCTCTTTAGTGGGCACACTGCTGAAGAGAATTAGAACTACTTATGTAAAAGAGTTTGGGCAATATTAGTAGTGATGATAGATCTTGATGAGATTTTCTTCTTTGCAGCTTCCAGTTAAAGCACAGTCACTTTCAGTCTCAAAAATGTTGGACTAGGTTAAAATAGTTGTCAGGCTCGGGTCAGGTTCCGGTTTCACATTGGGTTTCCTCATAGCCCATCTCAAAACTGGCCTACATTTACTCTTGCTTTATTTATTTCTTTTTCTTTGTTCTTGTTTTTTTTTTTCTTTTATTATATTAAAGACAACCTCCCAGCACTCCTTTCTATCATGGAGTGAAAATATTCCGCTTGTTTAAATAACCTCCCTCATACAGTACAATAGAACACCACAGGGAATGTGCTATCACAAATAATATCCTGGCTATGATTTGGTAGCAGATAGGTAAGGAAAGGCCAGGAAAAGTCCCTATGTTTTGCTGCATTTATCAAAGATGAATAAAAACATAATGGTCTAATGCGGTTAAGCAGCATACATATGAAGATAAGAAGCCCAATCATCCCATTGTCACAAATAACAGCAAAGATAGAAAGCTTCTCAAACAATTTGTTGGTACTAACTGTTGTTAGTATCCGAAACATGTCACAGTACACAAGATTTTTCAATCTGCCACGTTCATGTTGTTGCAAGGCCCTGGTTCCTGGTTGGTGGAGGTTGGGTTTGGATAGAACTTTCTCTGGCTGAGTTGAACTGAGTTCATTCCTGGGTAGTATGGACAAATCTGAATACTTATGTACTTTATATAATACCTTAAAGACACATGAAAAAAAATGCATAGTTTTTGGCTACAATCTTGCAAAACACAGTAACAGGGTCACAGTAAATAAACTAAGGAATTGAATAGATCAGTGGTCCTCAATGCAGTCAACTCCTACCTACCATGCAATGCTTAAGAAAAGAGCAAGAATGTGGATCGTATTAGGAGCCCCTGAGGACCAGTTTGAGATATCAATATTGCAAGGCAAATATCAACATAATGCTTAAGAGCGTATGTATTGAGCCACAGTGAGAACAGCTGGAAATAAAGAGGAACGCGACCATTGTGGAAAATCTTTTGATAAAGTCATATTTGCACAAGATGCAACAGGGAGGCATGAGATTGTAAATCTCTGGGTGAAAGTGTGTGTGTCTGTGCCCAAACCTACAGCTGTCAATCAAGTGACTGCCTGTGATTGCGGGAATAATAATGATAAAGGCACAAGAACCTCCATCTGCCTCTGCCTGATGCAACCGACATCAAACATGCTGTCGTTCAGCTAGAAGTGTGTGTGTGTGTGTGTGTGTGTGTGTGTGTGTGTGTGTGTGCCCATCACTCTCCCAAACACACACAGACATTTGAATAGTGTCTCATACAAACACACTCTGTACCCCTTTGCCCAGTGCACAGGAGAAAAAGAAGCAGAGAAAAAGAAGCGTTACAGAAATACATAAGTATTGTGTGCATTTAGACACACACGCACATCTTATCATATAACAAGTTCAGCATGAAGATGCTCTTTCACAGAAGTTTGAAAAAGATTCAGAGAGGTGCTTTTCCTGGTTACGTCATTCTCTATCTCAAACACTCCCTCCCTCTCTCCCTCTCTTTCTCTCTCTTTGTCTCTCTCTCTCTCCCACATCAGAGAACAAGAAAGTTGTCGGCAGCCTAGAATACATTTACAGAAGGAATAGTTGACTCTGACACGTTCATTTGATATTTTTATAGAAATTGTGTAGTTTGACAGCCTTGTTTTATTGTTCTCAGTTGAACAGACACATGGCCTTTTCTAGATACCATATCAGCAGGTGGTAAAAATCACCACTTCATGCACTTGCATATTAAGCCTCATTATACAGGTCAGTATGACTTTCTCTGTGCATCTGAAATGACTGTTTATATAGTGGCATGGAACTGTATAGTGAGGTTTAGGAGTTTGAGTTTGAGGGGATAGTCTCATTGTCTTGTGGGCTGGGTCTGTGTTTGAGAATGTCTGTGTTTGTACTGACTATATATATATATATATATATATATATATACATAAAATTAGCTGTCACTCACTAAATACATCATTTTGATATCGAGCACTTTGTGTGGACAGCGACAAAAATCTGTTGTCATGAAAACCCCAGTATTTGGATGTGTGCAAGAGAGAGAAAAGCACAGATTTTAGCCCACCTTACTGTCTGTCTCTCATTCACACACACAAATGCATGTACACGCATGTACGCAGATACACACACACACACACACAAATGCATACTCATTTTTGCTGGCTGTCATTTTGCAGGTAATCATAGTTATTTTCATAGGCATTAAGAGAGTCATTTTCCCCATGCACTGTTGAGTAAATTGGCAGAGAGCAGCTTTCCTTATCCCACAGCAAACATAAGAGAAAGTGTGTGTATGCCTCTGAGTGTGCTTGCATGTGTGTGTGTGTGTGTGTGTGTGTGTGTGTGTTTCGCTAAGTGACAAATACATTGGTGTCCGTAATACATAGACGCCACAAAAAAGAGCCGTGCATGCCTATGGTGGAGAAACACTCAAGCATCTGTGTTTTGTTTGGAAGGGAAAGGAAGACTGTGGTTGAGTGTGCGGGCCTGTGTGTGTGTGTGTGTGTGTGTGTGTGTGTGTGTGTGTGTGTGTGTGTCAGAAATAGAGGGAGTTGGAAAGGTATTGATATTCCACAGGCGTCCTGATCCGTTGGAGAGAGAGAGAGTAACCCTTTCATGTATTTTTCATGCTCGTTAACCACTCCTGTCTGGATGCTGTTTGTTCTCTCTTTCTCTTTCTTCTGTTCCCTCTCTTCTCTCACTCTTTTCCCTGCTTTTTCCCCACTTGCTCTTTTGTTCTCCCCCCCAACAAAAAACCTTGGCTCATCTTTCTTCTCAAATATTTTTTGTGTACTCCAGGGAATTTTGTGTAAATCTGTTTGCGAGTGTGTTTAATTCGAGTTCACATGTGGGTTGTGTGTGTGTGTGTGTGTGTGTGTGTGTTTCCCTTTCCCCTTGCACTGCTTCAAAGGCAGGCAAACATGAAAGTGTGGTCAGAACTGAATGAGAAAACTACGGAAATAGACAAGTTGAGATGGAAGGAAGAGTAGAAAGAGAGAGAGAGGGAGGAGCCACTGCCTCGCTCGTCCGTTTTTGTGCTGGGCTTCTGGAAGCTTCTCTTTCACATCTCCACTCCACGTCTCCTTTCAGCTTTGAGATGAAGAAGAAGAAAATTTGATGACGATAGCAATGTTAACTACGGGCGTGTAAATCAGTTATTAATCTTAAAGGACCCGTATCCTGCGTGTTTCCTACATGTCATTTTTCTCCCTCCAGGGTCTACTTTTGATGTTTGTGTGGGTCTAAATCTTAATTAAACAAGCTGTTCACTGTGCCTTTAAGACTGATCACTTAAATGATCTCTGTTCTGATTGCTGCTCTGTATTTTTCCTCATTCAAAAAAGCAATTCAGGCTGTAACAGTCATTCTAACTTCAGAATGAGGGGGGTGAGCTACTGGTAGGTTAAAGGTTTATTCAGATGTGTGTTTCCAGTGATCTCAAAATGATCTGTCGTTCATATGTGAACTGTATGGAGTGGCGAGTAAACAATACATTTTCAACATTAAAAGCGTTTAAATGCTTTATATGCTAGAATTTTATTTCATAAAAGCAAGAAAAGGGACATTCAGATGATATGGGTCCTTTAAGATTGTTTAGTAAGTACCATGGATTATTCAGTAGCTGCTAGGGGTGTAAAACCATCTCTGCAATCAACTGCATTGATTTTCAAATGTTACTGACTGTGATCATGTTCAATAACATCTGTATTTTTAGGCAAAACAAATGCTCAGGCTATTTTCAAATGTAATAATAACAAAAAAAAGTTTAGTGTGTTTTATTGACTATATTCTGCTGCAGTGTAAATAGTTCCTCAAGTTCCTCATGCAGAAAATGCTGCATCACAGTGGATCATGAAAAAATGTAATAGTGGCAAGATATGAAGCATCATACTACTAATGTAAGTTTTTTTCCTGAGAGAGTGAGGAAATCAAAGCAAGCGCCCACATATGGGCTCTTCTATGTTAAGGGCTTCTTAAAAAAGCCTCTTTCCCCAGGTACTCACTGAGCTGTGCATGTGTGTTTCAGGACCGAGTCTGTGGCTGAGAAAATGCTGACCAACTGGTTTGCCTTCCTCCTTCACAAGTTTCTCAAGGTAACTCTACTCTTACTCACTATATGTCTACTCTTATTCACTTTATGTCCCTATGTTTGTAGACTCTGCTAGTCTAGCACTTCTTCCAAAAAGATTTTAATAACACTACATGTGGAAACACTGATTTGATTGCATTTATCAACAAGAACCTTGGTGAGGATTCTAAATGAGCAGTTCTGGATCCCAAATGTCACTCCAGATCATCCCACGTGTATTGAATGGGGCAATGTCCCCTCAGCTAACACAGTTCTACTGCTCCTTAACCCTGTAGCCCATGCTCATGTTGGGTATGGACACCTTTGGCACATGTTTGGTTGTTGCCAAATATCTGATTCTGTTAGCATATATATATTGTGAATTTCCCTCTGGGATGAGGAAAGTATCTATCTATCTATCCATCTATCCATCCTTCTATCCATCCATCCATCCATCCATCCATCCATCCATCCATCTATCTAGCATTGCTTTCTCTGAAGCATATACAGCTACGTGTGCACAACTGAACCCATTTTGGCAGTGAGTGTGCCCTAAAATTGCTAAATTCACCAATTAGACTGGATTTCTGGACACCTTTGCACATATAGTGTATGATAGAGAAAGAACATGTTGTGTACGGATATGTACTTGGCTTGTAACCCCGTGCTTAGCTCGGTTCTGTGATTATTCAGACACATTTATATGTGCAGTCAATGTTTCTGTACTTACTATTCTGTATTTAAGCCAGGTAGGCTGTTTTTCTAACATTAGATAATGCTGTAAGCCCTTTTCTTGTGTGGATCAATATGCATGTGTAAGTAAGATCCTGAGCGAAGCAGACTTGGGCCCAGGGGGTTGTGAATTTGAGATGTAGTCGAATTGGCCTGGGCCTAGCCTAGTCCCTTTAGTCAGCCAGCCAGGAAGCCTCTGGGCCAGCTGTGCTAAGCCTTTTACACCAGGTTTCAGGCACAAATAGAACTCATTCTGCCCTAAAAGACATTATTTATTTTTTCAATTACACTTATGCATTAGAGAGAGGCTAGTCAAAAACACAGGATCAGAAGAGTAGGTGGAGATATTGGACATTCATGATTATATTTTACGTTCAGTTTACTAAACTGTGGGCCACTAGCGGCGGTCAATTTTGAATGCTGTTTTCTGGTGAAATCAGCCAGTGTTGTTGAGAGACATCTTTTTACAGTGGTAGCAATCAAAAGGTAGACAGAGACACAGTCCTCAAACTTGAGCTGAAATAACTTTTTCCAACAGTTTAAACTCCAGAATTGCCTAGCGATACTTATGGCACTGACTTTCCATATTACTGTTTCGGAAAATCTGTTTTTGGTGAGAAAGACTTTTAAGAAGACTTTGAACCCTGGCCCTCATAAGAAAATGAGTAGGTGGTACTTTGAGCATTTTGCATGACCTTGGTACACGGATTATTAATTTTGAGTGCACTGAAAGCTCATGTTTTGACTGGATTAGGGCGCGTTTCGTGATTTTCCTCTCAGATACGTATTATTTCTTCACCATACCATTATAGATCCTAGCCTAAAGTGCATTTCTGTTCACACTTTGTACATACCGCCCTCCACCACATGTCTTCCTAGCATCTTTGAAGTAGGGGTGATGTCTTCTCAATTTTGTGCTCATGTATTCTGTCTTTTCTCTCTCGCTCTCCTTGTAGGAGTGTGCCGGGGAGCCTCTGTTTATGCTCTATTGTGCTATAAAGCAACAGATGGAGAAAGGCCCTATAGATGCCATCACAGGAGAAGCACGCTACTCCCTCAGCGAAGACAAACTAATCCGGCAGCAGATAGAGTATAAGACACTGGTTAGTAGCCTGCTGGAGCACATGCATGGTGTATTGGTGTGTCCAGGTGCACGTGTGTGTGTGCATCATAAACATGTGTCATATTCCACTCTATATGTGTGTTTGCACCGAGGCCACCTGGCTGAGGGCTAGCTACACTCATTAGACACTAATACCCTGCTGAAGCTGAAATTGGTCTCCTGCTGTAGGTGTTAAATTAGATTTCTGAGGCGGGTAAATGGCCTTTTTCTCGGCCTTTCCACTAACCCAGTGCTTTCTCAACTCTTAACCTGAGCAGGAACCACCAGAGCACTCTGAGCACAGCTTAGTCTTCAGCCTCATCATCCTCCTTACTCCCTTTGCTTTTTCAGATTTTGAACTGTGTGAATCCGGATAACGAGAACAGCCCGGAGATTGCAGTGAAGGTGCTGAACTGTGATACGATCACACAAGTGAAGGAGAAGATACTGGATGCTGTCTACAAGAACATGCCCTATTCGCAGAGACCTAGAGCAGTGGACATGGACCTGGGTGAGTACACACACACACATTAGGTGGCAATTACAAAATTTGACAGTAAAATTTAATTAGCAAGTTATTTATTTATTATTTATTTTAGTGGGGATCATTAAAGTTTCACACTGTAAAAATGTGAAAAATGTGTGAACCTTCGCAAAGCCACAGATCCAAAATATCATTTTATAGGACGACTGCTCTGGCTGCCACCTCTAAAGGGGAGGTCCTTCCTATGGCAGCACGAAAGATTCAAAGAGGAAGAGGGACACACTGTCGCAGTGTGTGGTCATGATATTTAAAATATTATTTTTAACCTGAATAAATGGCTGTCGAGAGGCTATTATAATTAGCTTTTGGATTTTTGCTGTGTATGGTTGGAAAATTAATAGGGCTGGCCCAAACTATTTTTGTACTTGAGGATTCGGTCCATATGTTGATATTCAGATATTCAGTTTTCAAACATTTGGCTTTTGAAGTTTTGGCTTGTTTGTTAACCCACTAGAATTCTAGAACATGCTTGTAGATTCCTGAATCAGCACCCTCTCAAACAAAAGGTCGCCAGTTTTCTTGGAAAGACTGAACTGAAATAAGTTATTGATAAATATTAAAATGACAAACAACATAAAAACTAGAAGGAATAGTCAGATACATTCCTTTGACTGTTGAATGACGTTCAGGTGAAGAAATCTTCAGTCACTTGTTTAGCCCTATAGAACTTAAGTGTCTGAGAGTAACAGAGATAGCAGATTAACTATTTGGATCTCTATGATCTCTATAAATATGGGGGGCATAAATCTTTTTTAAAAGTTCTAAAATGGTGAAGCTGCACCGCCATCAAACCAAAGTAAAATTTATGTTTACCTATCAATGTAATTTTTTTTTACAGTGTTATTTATGTTGGGTCTTAAATGTGCACCACTAAATTAGCAATAGAATATAAACTTACATACTAAGCTCCTGATGAAAAGATTTTGGTTTTAGGTTAATTATGAAATATGCATATTGTTGTTGTTTTGTTTTTTTTTAATTTAGGTATCGAAAATAAGTGTTAGGATTACACCGACGAGTTTTTGAAGATCGCGAAAGGCCAGCTCTATGTCTTAGCTAGCTAACTGCACCAAATGGGAGGGTGTGATTTTCTGACAGGCCTGCTTTGTAAGGAGGCACAAACTACATGCCGGCAGTGACTGCAGCTTTATCCTTTGTGCTGATGGCACATTTAATAGTGTTTTATTTGTCTGCTGTGCTAGTGTGTATGTGTGTGTGTGTGTGTGTGGATGGGACTGACTGACCCGAGTATAGGATGACAGACGGACTAACCAGATTGAGTCTATGCCTCATATCTGGCGCACACACTTGTCACATTCATACAGCACAAAAGCCCCCCTATCAGCGCCGCAAATCAGCCTTCCAACACCTCAGCCTGAACAGCCGCTTCCATTACGAGCTTTTTGGGTGGACAGTGCCTGGAATTGGCACTGTGTAGCATGCGTGCGTGTGTGTGTGTGTGTGTGTGTGTTTTACAGCCATCATCTGTGCATCTGGCAGACACACAGTCAAATGAAGACTATTCAGCACAGGGGGAGACAGTGATCATTCCCTCTCTAAACCTGTCTTTTTTCCTCATCAGCATTCTCTTTAGCATTACATTATGCATGCACATTTGAGTGTTTGTGTGCGTGTGTGTGCTGCTGAATAGCTGTGGTTGTATTGTTTTTTCACAGAGTGGCGTCAGGGCCGAATGGCACGAGTGGTCTTGCAGGATGAAGATATCACCACGAAAATCGAGAATGACTGGAAGAGACTCAACACCCTCATGCACTACCAGGTGAGAGCATTTGTCATGCAGGTCACTTGATTAGAAGAAATGAATAGTTATGTAAATATGCAAAGCTCCTAGGGCCAGTATATTGGAGGAGTTGCCCATGACGCAGCCGACTGTATTCAAAACCACAAAAATCACAATCGTCATTCAGCTTCTCCAACCTCTGACTCACATTAAATGTGTTTCATATCTTCATTTAGTTAAGAAAACCTTTGGACAGAAAAAATCACAGTCAGACATACAATAGGACAAAATCCGCCAATTTGCCTCTAAAGATAAAATCAGAAAAAATCAACCAATTAAATTTGGACAAAATCGGCCAGTTTGCCAGTAAAAAAAAAAAACTGGAAGTGGTTTATCCCTACCAAACCCACTTCTTGGGGCAAAAGATACCCCAAGATGTTACATCTTAACATCTTTCTCCTAAACATTAGGAGACATACAAAACCCATTAAAGCTCCTATAAGCAAAAAATGCATTTGAATGCATGTGTTAACTCCTACACGAAGCACTTTCCCAGTCTTTCATTATGAACAGTTTGTTTTTTGCTCTGTTTACCGTATGCAGCCTCAGAGCCTTTTTCATCTTTTCAGTAGCCCTGCACTGGCCCTCTCTGACTCACATAAAATACAAGCAATTATTGGGCAGGGGGGACTGAAGGGCCAGAGTGAGTTTGAGCGTGTGTTTGTGTGTCTGTGTGTGTGTGTGTTTGGGGGACGGGGGAGTTGTCTAAGTATAGTTTCTTATCTGTTATGCATATTAGGCCATGTCATGCTGCCTTTTACCAGCAGCCTTCTTGAATCAGCTCCCACTTGACACCCCACTGAATACAGCTGCAGCTGATGTCATCAGAAAAATGGAGGGATGGTGGAGAGTGAGAAACAGAGAGGAAGAGACCAAAATTTTTTTTTTTCATTGACTTTCCCGTTTCTGTTTCTGTCTCTCTTGCTCTGTTCTTTCACTCCTTCGATCTCTCTTGTTCTCTCATTATCGGACTCTTTCCCTCACTCACTTGCTCCTTTTTTACCTCTTTCTCTATCTCTCTCTCTCTCTCTCTCTCTCTCTCTCTCTCTCTCTCTCTCTCTCTCTCTCTCTCTATCTTTCTCTCCCCCCCCCTCTCTCTCACCCACACCCCTTTTT
>JBBIGA010000132.1:20978553-21011569 GCA_037576975.1 Alestes dentex | reverse complement strand
AGATGAATCTTCTCTTTAGGTTTAGGTCTCCTGCAGTATTGTTTAGTATTCGTGTCCATCCATTTTCACTTCAACAAGATTCCCAGTCCTTGCAGATGAAAAGCATTCCCATAGCACAATGCCGCCACTGTAGGTATAGTGTTTCTTGATGCATGGGCATTGTCAATTTTATGCCATACACGCCTGGTCAAAAATTCTATTATGGTTTTTGACCATAAAGCCTTCACCCACATCTTATATGAATCTTTCTCATGCTTTTATGTGGACCTTCTTAAGGAATGGCTTCTTTCTTTCTACACTCCCAAAGAGATCTGTGTTATGTAGAGCTTCTCTCTCTAGTTGATGTCTTGCTCTGATGCTTAGTTTTGAGGTACAGCCTGTTCTAGTGATGAAGCTTCCACTCTCTGATGATGAATCCAATAGTACCTAACATTACATTCAAACTTTTCAGTATTTTTGTAGCCATTTCCTGCATTGTGCATGTCATTTCCTGCATTGTTCATTTTTGCAGTGATTTTCAAACAAAGAAAATATCCCTTACAAAGGGTGCTTTTTTATATCCAGAGAGAAAAATCTACTTAAGAACTAGCCAGAAGCACCTAATTATGTTTAATTATGGTCAAAAACATTTCACCTTCGCCAAACCCTGGCGCTTCAAAAGCACAGAGGTTTGAATGCATTTGTAAACAGCATATTTCAGTTCTTTATTTTTACCTTTTTAAGTGTTGCTAGACAAATAACTAAAGCTTTTTCAACATAACTGTTTGAGGAAAATTATGCTGTCTTTCACGGGGGTTGAGTTATTTTCCAAGCCACTGTGTAATCTATTGTAATCAAAGTAATAATATGTAGCAGATTCATTTTAGATATGTATCTATTTTTATTTATATGTATTCAGTAAGGTTGGAAGGAGTTGCCCAATGTCTCTTAGCAGAGAGATGCTGATACATATTTAGCAGCTTGAGTTGCTGTATGTCCCTCTCCCTTAATGTTTTATTTTTTTACAGTGTTCTTTGCTGTACACTGTGGTGTGAATTTTTACATCGAAGAGGGCAGTGGATGTGTCACAACCTCAACACATAGTCTCTCCTCTCTAGGCAGCCTGGGTTTTTTATTTTTACCCTCTTCTATATCCAGACTGCAGTAAATGAGCCTGTATTTGGTCAGGATCTGCCACTGCTTTGTATCTCTGATACCCATACAATTCATCCTCTGATTTTAGGGCCTGACAGCATTCCGGTTTACTTTGAGTTGTAATTTCCTTTTCTCAGTCTTCCAGATAATCACACTTACTGTGTTCGATGACCTGATCGGTGTTTAGGTTTGACTATAAATCATTGCTGGAGCAATGTTGGGGTGTCACAGGAACTGCTACAGGGTTAGTACGCTTCAGAAACAGCTGACTGAGGGAACTCTTTTCAGGGTTCAGTTCTCGACTTAAAATGTAGCATTTCTTCTCTATAAGTGCATTCAGAAATGTAGAGATCCCTTTGAACAAAGGAAATCGGCCTAATTCTGTCCTACGTGCATTCATCCCCATTTATCTCACTCATTATCCGTAGGAAATGCTGCGGGGGAGAGAGAAACACAGACACACACACAACCAGATAGACATGACACAACACACGCACACAGCACACTTGCACACATACAAAAAGGATCTGTGTGTGCAGTACTGATGATACATCTAAGGGTGTGTGTGTATGTGTGTGTGTGTGTGTATGTATGTGTGTGTGAATGCCTAAACACTTAATAGAGCCTGAGAGGCTACACAGAGAGATGAAGAAAAGGGAAAGCACAGTGGATGAGAGAGAAGGAAAAGAGTGTGCGGTTGGCTTTGTTTTAGAGGTGCGCCGTCACATTCACGGCAGAGAGGCACTTGAGATTCCCTGCCAAGTTCCTGGTTATGATTTTACAAATGCAGAATAAGGCTCTTACGATGTTACTAAACCTCGCTGAGGTGTGTGTGTGTGTAAGTGGAAATCGGATTCAGTCAATGAGAAACCGGTTAGGGGAAACCAGTACCTAAGAGATGTGAATGAGAGAGCGAGGGAAAGCGATCGTAATCCTTTTCGTCTTTCTGCGTGAGTGACACATCTGCATCCTTCGTTATGAATTAATTTTTCATGACAAAATGGCCAACTGAATTTTTTAGCTATATCACTGCAGGGATAAAGTGCAAGTCAGAGTCAAGTCAGCCAAGACATGTTTGAAGTCCAGATTTTGTTGTTAACGAACACTAGAGGTCAGTTGTCACCCAAATCCTTCCTTAAAACCAGATTTTTACCCACTTTTGTCGCCAGTTTAGTCAAATCCAATTGCATCTGCTAGCCAGGACTTCCTTAATAACATCATGTCTCCAGGCTGGGAGAGTGAAGGACACCATCTGAAGTCACCACATCTTTTCTAATTGCCATCAGTGCCCTCATTGGTTAGCATGATGCTGAGAGGTGGGAGAAGAGAGAGGTCATCATACCTATCCAGGGTAGATATGCTGTCTCGGACCCCAAACAGTGGATGTCTGTTGCATCTCCAGGGCTTAATCTCCCAGTACTACTGTGTTACAGTACCTACTGTAGACTATCTGTGCCTGTAATTTTTGTAATCTATTCTTTTTTGACCAGCAGACTATGCTTGGAAATTATATTTAAATTGTGTACCACTGTCAGGGACATCGAAACTCATGCCCAGTGAGCAGGGCAATCTCAGTTTGTGTAGTCAGCATGACAGACAGGCTGCGAGAGAACAGCAGGGTCTCTCATACAAATCACCCTGTCTTCATTTAATGTTTTATTTTATATACTATAATGATCCTGAATTAAATTGAGTCCTCTGCATTTAACTCATTCACCTGAGTGAAGTAGTGAGTAGCCAACCTACTACTTTCCAAATGCAAACCTATTATTTTATAACTTTATAACTTTTATTATTATTATAACCTTTATTTAACCAGGTTAGTCTCGTTGAGATTTAGAATCTCTTTTTCAAGACCTGGCCAAGATGGCAGAACAAATAGTTTCATATAAAAACATTAATATAAAACAGTCACATACAACAATCACGAAACAGACACAAAAAGGCAAGGACATCTCATCTCAAAGTGCAATTATTTAAAAGTTTTACATGTATGGATGGACTCGTGTTCTATGGCTTTAACAAAACCTATAAAATCATGTAAGGAGATTAGACACTGTAGTTTGAGAGTTTTCTGTAAGTCATTCCAAACAGAAGGTGCAACAAACATGAAAGCCTTTTTGAACAAACCCGTCCAGGTTTGAGTTGTATTCAATAAAATAAAGTCCTGAGACCTTAAACCTACCTTCCTACTTTCCATAACTACCAGGTCACCAACCACCCAATTGGTCTAATGGTTAAAGGTTTAACCTGTCATTTCTCTCTGTAAATTATGGGAAGATTCTGTATTTTATGCGATAATTCTGTATTTTTGGCCCCTTTGGCAACCCTGCTCTACATCCAGCTCATCGTCAAGGTGGTGCAGCCTTGAGTGTGTGGTTTATGACACCTTATGTACTGTGAGCTGTAAAACTATCGACTGCATCTGGGATAAGTGGAAAGTTGTGTACATTTTTCTAGTGTACACTATTCTGTTAAGCGAAACCTGCTACATTATTTATACAGAAAGTGCTACGATGCAGCAAGGTTGTACATGGTGCAGCCTCATTTCTTGACCCTAGTTTTATCCTTTTGTCTATGATGGTCTTGAATGCACAACTGATGTCTTGCTCTGTTACTTTTGCTCTCACAAATTCAACCATATTCTACATGAAAAACAAGTACATATTCTAATTAGAACTCTTTAGGACTTTCTAAAGCAAACTTATCACATTTCCATTGGCAGTACTAGACAGCAGGTTAGATTTCATATCTAAACTATGTTCCAACCTTTGGTGATGATATTGCAATATTTGAATTTTCTGTCTAAAGCAGGGAAGTAGATCAGATACTTATCATGTTATGTTTTGCTCACAAAGCTTTAGTCTAGAGTTGCAAGCCGATTAAGAGCTGTGTCGAAAGCTAGTATGAGACACGCTCTGGCTCAAATCACCATCTCTGCATCACTGACGTATTACAACCTTGTAATGTTTTGGGTTTTTTTTTGGCACCATGTAAATAACCCAGTCACCTTTTACACTGTGTGTTTCATAATGAATAAACCAATAGAAATAGTCCATAAAAGGATAAAGTCTTATAAACATACATCACAGTTTGTTTTTTCTTGTTCTCTGAAGTTACCAATATATACGTTTCTTACAACAATGACAATAAAATGCACAAACAAGACAACAAATACTATTAAATAGGAATACATTAGACTTGTAAACTGTACTGCACTGTAATTATCTCCCGTCTGGTCCGCCGGAGCACTCTACCCTCTGAAGGACAGCAAGTAGCAAAGTGTAGTTCGAGAGAGCCAGTTGTCAATAATCTGTCAAGTTTTTTTTTTTTCTTCATCTCCAATCAGTAGCTTTCCACAGGGGCATGATAGTGGTGCGGTCAGTCGAGGAGAGGCATGGGGTGCCTCCCTCACTGATTACAGATTTTGATTGCACAGGGGTGATTAGTCTGCTAGCTTGTAAAATAAGGCTTTCATTACTGTGGATAGGAACCCCAGATGGTCCCCCTCACACTCACTCCCTACATTCTCCCCTCTGTTTCACTCTTATTTCGTTTCAGTTTAAAGGCATTGTTCACACAGAAAGGTGCATCAGATTTGCTTTGAATCCAGCTTTTCAGACAGATTGTCTGAAATGTCTGAATGTTACAAGTGACCAAATCAGAATGTGGTCAGACTGTAGTCACATTTGCTCACATGTCTGTATGAGTTGTCATAGCAAATACAATGACCAGGGTGAGGCAGGCAAAAGTATGATTATGACATTATAGTTGCAAATTAGGACATCAAGAAACACTGCACGCCACTTAATATTAAAAAATAACATTTTGAATGATCAAACTGAGTGGCATGTCCAGAGATCTAATTTATTCAAACCTGACCTTTAGCACAAGAAACCTTTCTATGAACAGAAAGAATAAAAAAGCTAATTACTGATGAGTAATAAAAGGGGTAATTTCTGATAAAAAAAAAAAAATAAGAAAAAAATCTAATTATTAGGTATTATTTAAGACTTTCTTAAATGGAGAAATAATTTCTGGTGGAATTTTTTTTTTTTCTGGGTTATTTGAGTTTAAGAACAATTAAAAACCTGACAGTTATGTGTGTCTTTTTACAGTTGACTGCTGACAGTCATATCAGCCTGTTAGCACTGTTTAAGGAGAACTAATGGGGGTCTGTTGGACTGAATGAATTTTGCCCTTGTAAAAATATATTAGCAGATGTTTCCATTTAATGGAATTTTTAGCTCATCTGCATTTGTATCGGTCACAATAGGGTAAGGAAATGTTCAAAAGCTTTAATGTTTAGTTATCAACCAGTATTGGCAAGGCACTGTCTAACGTACAGTATATAAAAATACTATGAAAATGTCCAGATTGAAATTCTTAAGTGAGTCATGAACATCATTTGCTCTTTTTTCTTCTCTCTTTCTTTCTCTATCTCTCTTGTACTCTCTTACTCTCTTTCTCTTGCCTTGTTCTCTCTCCGTCTTTCTTTCTAATCAGTAGAGGTGAGAGTTTTAACCTTGTGATTGCTGAATACCATTGTAAGCTGGCTGTGTGTCCCTAAGGGTCTGCCATACTCCTGGGGCAGCAGATGAATTTGTAATTTCAAGGGGTTTGAGTGGCACAGAAGATAGGAGAAGGAGAAAAAAATTAACAATTTAAATGTGCAGTGTGCAGTGAGCTAAGTTGTGTGTTCAAGTGTGTATCTGACAAGAATCCATGCCTAAAATCTCTCTCATACTGTATTCTGCTCAGCTATGGCACAAGCAATTACAGTGTGTTGTAAAACACAGAGCATCTTATAAAATTAGTCGTGAAGTGTTCCTACACATATTAAGCAAAGAGCCTTATTTGTGTCTTTGCAAGTTCCCTCAGTGTGCCTAGCACAAATGGCACAGCTGATAACACACAGAGAGCAGCGTGGTCATGAATAAGATATAATACAGGCCTAAACAGGCTGTTGTGTCTTCAGCCTTCTTCATGTTTTCCTGTTACCCAGCTTCATCTGTTGAGCAGCATGAGTAGCCAGACCATCATGGATAACCGAGACGGACCTACAGCAATTTAGCCCCACCTATTCATGATAAAGTTACATATGGAAGCAGACTGCCTACAGCCCAGACTGCCTTTTGAGTGTGTCGGCCAATAAGAATTTATTTATATTAGTCCCAAAACCCTAATAGAAGGAAAAGTAACACTTACGTAAAATATACAGCATGGGTCCTGTAAAGTGATAGTTTGGCAAAATCTCAAATTTAAACAGTTTTCTCCTTACGGTCAAATGTAGTATATCGGCCAATTGTTTGAAGCTCCCTTCTGCAAGCTGCATCCAAAAATAATCACACACTAACTTCAAAACATACTGAGTGTAGTAAATCTCAAATAGATTCAGTAATGTGGTTGTATGATGTACTTTCATGTGTAAAAAATAATCAAAAAACAGACCGAATTCAATCTGATCAATATTTCTCATTGCTCACACACATTATGTACGAACCTAAACACACGCACATTGCTGGAGGCATAAATGAACGTGCTTCATGTTGCCATAGATTTATACAACCCTTAGCAGCTGCACAGCAAACATGAATAAATAAAATCATGCATAATCATGTGTTTTTGGATTGTAACACAAAAAAACACATTTTTATAGTCTATAGATATTTCAGATATTCTAAATACTTGACCTTAAACCTAACGCTCACTCTAATTGATACGCAAAACCTGTCAGTCAGTGCTGTTAGTTACACCAGTTATAGAGGAGATTTAAAATTAAATGTGCCCAAGAAATCATATTCTTTAGAAATACTTTTGGGAATGTGTCCATGCGACTGTGCAGATTAAATCCTGATATTAATACTGTGGGGGTGTGACTGAACTGCTGCCGACCAGGATGCTGGACGAAGCAGTGAGTGTTTCCTGGCTGCTTGAAGGCGGCCTTTGAGTTAAAAGCCCTGTCTGCTCAGGGTGCCTTCACTGATGGCCATCGTAGAGGGCTGGAGGGGCAGGGGGATCAGAGATAGGAGAGAAAGGCCAAGCTTTTTTGTGTTTGATGGAGGCCTTATCGTGCCGAACGCTGGCCCCTTATCACTCCCACCCAACCACTATCAGGCAGCCCGCCTGGCCCAGGATTATCCCTCAAGGGCAAATCCACCTCTACTCAATCATTTGCCATCTCCTCACATGCTGCACGCTCCCCCTACTGCTTCAGAAAAAAAAGACTTGGAAGCATGCATGCAAAGAATGTAAGAGAAAGGGTGTTTAGCAGTGTTTAGAGTTATTGCAGTTTATCACTAGGCAAAGAAAATAGCAAAAAAAAAAAAAAAAAACAGAAGAGATGCATTTGCTGTTTAAATATTTAACTGAGCAAAGTATTCTAAATGCCTATTAAACCTGACGAATGGTTAGAAGAAGCAAGGCTCAGCGCTTTCATAGATCAGTGCTTTTATGTGAAGCAGCCGTGTTTATGAAGGGCAATGCTAACCACAGCACAGTCTCTGAGAAGCAAACATCTTGCCTTGTGTCTCTTTCAAAGATCCAAATCAGCATCTGACAGGTTGCCTATTCTTGTCACCGCTGCATGGTCTTGAAAACTGTTTCCACTGCATTTTCATCCAAAGACTATTGATTCTTGCAGCAAAGCAAGAAAGCGAAAGAAGCAAGAGGTTAATGTCACCAGATGACTAGTCGATCGTTTCGGCATTTGCGGTTGAATAGTTGGTTTGGACCGTTAAAATAGCTAACGCTTCAAAATGTCATCATTTAAACGTTCTTTTTTGAAGCTTTTTAATTTAGAGACCTTTTAAGCTTTTAAACTTGCTTGTAGAGAGAAAAATAAGTGGGACCAAGAGGGAGAGCGAGAGAAACAACAGTGGAAGGTGTTAGTAATGGGCACTTTTCCTGGTGTCAAGGGTAAAAGTCAGAGAAACATGAAATGGAGGAGAAGAAAATGGGAAGATGGCGAGCGAGGGAGGGAAGGGACAAACAGAAGGAAAGAATGAAGTTAGCAGAGTTAGCATCTTGAGAGGCAGCATGATGAGCAGAGTGTCATCTCTGACATGATTTCTTCCTCAGTCCTCCACCGTTTCAAGTGCTCTCTCGAGCCAGGCTATTAGCCCCGTCCGCCGCAGGAGTGGGCCCTGGGCTGGACACTCACTAATGGTCCTGCGGGAAGAGGTGGAGGAGAGAGTGGGTGAAGGGAGAGAAGGATGGAGGGGGGCCTGTCGTTAGCCCAGAAAGTGGAAGAGTGCGGTAGAACTACCAGCAGCCTTCAACAGCTCTGACAGAAGCTAGGGAAGATAGGAGATCATGGACTCCATTACAGAGATGAGAGACAGTTCTTCTTTTTCTCCTCTGTAAGATGGACTTTTCTGTGGCCCGCTGTGAACAATAGAGTTTCTCATTCTCGGTCCTGCCATTCCTATTTCTGATGTACCACATCTATAGTTCTCTGTAATGTGAAATGAGAGGTTGTTTAGGATATTTTTCTTATGCCTTCATTAAAAAGGTCCATAATCTGCTTTCCTGAAACAATATCCAATCTAAATTGTTTTAACTAGGCATTTAATGTGCAAGCATCCACATCAATATTTTTGTCTTTGTTTCAAAGGAGCCATGTCATGGAAAACTGTTTTTTTTTTTTTTTTTAATAATAAAAGTCTGCAATGCAATGCAGTTAATCAGCTAAGTAACAAGCTCCTCCTGAAGCTGAAGTGGAACGCGTTGAAGCAGGAAATATGCACAGCACGGCTACTCCAGCAGCCAGTGATCTCAAGGAGTTATTGTTCATCTAAATCAAATGCTTTTTGTAAGAAATGAGCTCCATTCTTCGAATGTTAATACCTCCCCTCCTTAGCTAGTACTCATTATAAACACATAACCCATAATTAGCCACTTTACAATAAAGATAATGCAGAGAGCCTTGTTGGTTTCTGAAGAGGAATGACCTCGTTGAGACAAGTTGAGAGACCATGGTAAAATAATAGAATAAGGGAAGGAGAAGAGTTTAAAAGGCAGAAATAGCTGCTTCTTGCTACTGCTTACGGGTTAAAGGACAAAGCTTATATTCAAAGTGCGTTTGTGGGTTTTAAATGAGGTTAAAACTCTTCTCCAGAATAGCAAACTTAGAGAGGCCTGACAAGGAACAAAATGTCTAAATGCAGAGCCTGCACTTTGCAAAGACCCTGTCTCCTTTTCTTTACCCCTCCCGCTTCTTGTTCTCTCGACTCTAGCCACTTCCATAGTCCAATCAATATAGCCTTCCATCCTTTTCAGTCTGAGCCTAAATTTTCCTACCCATCTTTTTCTCTCCCTCTTATGATATGTATTGCTGCTCTCTACTGCTATTATTTTCAATTCTTTGTTTATATAGTTCTTATCCCCTAACCTTATTCACTATTTGTATGCCCTAGGCCACAGCATCTATCAATCTTTATCTCTCTGTTACTGTCTCTCACACTCTCTCTCTCTCTGTCCCCCTCTCTCCTGCTCTCTTTTTGAGTGAGGTTGTATTAAACACATCAGTGAAACTCAGTCTCACTCCCTCTCTTCCTCTGTCTCTGTGCTGATAGCTACAGCTCCACTGTCCACTTTTCCAGTCATTAAGTCCACTGAGGACTGAGAAGTGATGGGACTTTCAATGAGGAGACTCTAATGCACACTCATAGGGTTGGGTTTCTGCTCAGGTTCGCCACCTCTAATGTGTCCACAGCTGAAGCACTGACGGGACACTCACTTGTTTTATCAGTGGATAAACTGTTAGTCTCACTGCCCTCCTAATTGTGTAGGACTGCACTTAGTTTGCGAAGGGAAGCGCCTTTCGACTCCTGACGAACAGCTCTGCTTGTGACCTCCAAGTGAAACCGTGAAGCTTAATTTTGCTTATCTCTCCAAAATTGTTTGCCTAAAGTTTTGCACTATAATAAAGTTTTGCACTATCATTTTCTGTCTCATGCTTCATTTAGTAACTGAAAGTGTATACAGTACACAACAGGCTGTTTTGATGAAATAATGAAATGAATTTCTCTCTCTCTCTCTCTCTCTCTCCCTCTCTCCCTCTCTCTTTCTCTCTCTGCTCAGGTGTCAGATCGCTGTGTGGTGGCGCTGGTACCGAAGCAGACATCCTCCTACAACATTCCTCCCTCAGCAAGTATTTCCCGCACATCCATTAGCAGATACGGTGAGTGCTTCCCTGGAACCATGGACAAAAAGCAAAAACTACTCACATCCCATTATAAAAGAGAGTCCTAAATTCCATTTGTACATGATAGTTTGAAGACGACTTCCCATCAGCAATATTGATTAAATACTTTTATTAATTCTGAAAAACAACTAAAATCCATGTGAAAACACTTTCATCAAGGCTATGTAACGTGACTACTGTCTGTCTGTGTGCAGCGTTATATGATGGCTCTGGTAACAGTGTTTACATGTGTGTGCGTGAGCTGTGTGCTGCAGTTTGCTTTACAGCCTAGAGGAAGCCCTGGGGAGGCTGCAGGGAGCCAGAGAGAGAGGAAGAGGTGTTAGCATTTACCAAAAAGCCTAGTAATGCTAATTCCTCAGCTGACTTTGGATGCTAGCCGTAATGGGCAGATACACACATTAGCACCCTCCCTTAGCGCAGCTCTGAGGGAGTGCCACAGGGCTCCCCATCTGGTCCTCTCTCGTTTTCCAACACAGAGCTGCAGGCCATTCTCTGATTGCTAATTATGCGCCGCAAATGATACTTCACACGGGCGAAAGCCGCAAACGACACACAGCCAAATACCGCAGCTCTGATTGGCCGGAGCCGGGCGCGCATCGTCACCTAGCAACGCTGCCAGCTTCACGCAAATATGTCACCCACCTTCAACTGGCTGTATCAGTGTGAAAACGTGTCCTGCCATGCAGGCACATTAAAGACGCCAGTTAATCAAAGCCCTGGAATGAATTTCTCTCATAGGTGCAGTTTAACAAACATAATTATCTTTCCTTATCATTTACAAACAGACTGACATTTAAAATGCAGGTTACAAAAGGGAGCATTTCAAAAGAGGAAAAACTCTGACAGATTAGAAACTCAATCAGCACATGTTAAACGATATTTCACGCCAGAAATCCCGACGCGTTTGAAAACCAGTCATTATTTGCGAGCCTCACACTTCATTTAGCTCCTCACATCACCACATTACATCCCTTACAGCCTTTTAGGCATTAGTAGTTCAGAGTTTTCATGGTTGCAAGGGGGCACTTCAACTTGTTTTATTACAAAGGGCTTGTTGCATATTTTAGGAAAGTCATAAAATATCCATGAGGTGGCAAAGCAGAGCGCTGTCTCTTTTTTTAATTTTATGGCGCGTGTGTGTGTGTGCATGGTGCACATAAAGCAGCTCTCTCAGACCGGTTGCCCATCAATCACAGCATGGCACGGTGGGCACAGCTGCAGCTAGGCACCCGCTGATTGATTCATATCAGTTTAATACCCAACACTTAGCATTTTGCCTCAATTTAGAATGCCAGCCCCCCAGCCCAAAATAGCACATTCCCCCATGATCCTGACTGGTGATAGAGAGAGGTGAGGCTGAATTACAGCCATGCAGGAGCAAGATGTGCTATCTGTCTGGAGGTAAAAAGCTTTCACTCTTAAATATATGCAGACACAAACCCATACACAGAGTGTTTGATATGGACAAGATATTAGCATTGCAAGTGTGCAGTATAGCAAGATTGCCCAGGCAAATCAATAATGTAATTACTATAAAGCATTTCCTTTGTTAGATTACATAATTACAAACTCAGTGCCACATGCCAGTGTGTAACCAAACATAAACTCCACTCCGTAATGTGGACACTAGCATTCCATCTATACTTCCTAGGTGAACACAATGCAGTCTCTACTCATGAGACAGCTCCACAGATGAATTGGCCCATAGATAAATAGTTAAAGAATTTCATCACATCCCTATATCTTTAGGGACATGTTGCAAAGTAACATGTGTTTTGTTCTTAGTGAAAACAAGTACATCCTCTACAGAGAACACACATTTTGATGCACAGTTACTGTTTATGTGCTGAGTTTGTTGGGAAAACATAAAACATAAAATGTGCAAAGCTTGTGGCACATTTTAGATTTTCAATATTTTTATCTCAACCAAATAAATGAAAACTGCACAGAAAAGAGAACAGTCTCTCTCAGTAGAAAGTGTATTAGCTTATTTGCAGTCAACATATCGAGTCATTTAACGGCATACAGTAACTCAAGATAGGCCATACCCTTGAACACCAGGCCTCATGCTAAAGACACCTTTAGATCTGTTGCATGAACACACATGGGATATCAGCTCCTGTTCAGGCTTATACAGACACATTTAGGACTCATGCTTTGCTATTTACTTCTTTCTTGGCAAAACTAGATGGTACTGTCACATTTGAAGTACAATGGTACAATGATCAGGTGTACGCTGGAAGTCCCAGACTTCCATTAAAAAACAGCCACAGAAAAATCTGAAACTGCAGTTTGTCAACATTCAAATCCCACAGTAAAACACTGGGATTGGTTAGAAAAGGACTCATATATATATATATATATATATATATATATATATATATAATGTAGTTTAGTGTGTTATCAATATTGCAATTAAGCATTGATGTATTGTGCAGCCCTAATATGGACACACATGCAAATTCACTTTAGTAATTCTTCTGTTGCTCAGTGAAAATAATCAAAGAGGCTGGACCTGAGCTTGAGGTGGCTTTAAAGCGCGGTCATACTTTACACACTAAGATGCAAATCCACTATCCCTCATTGCCAAATCCATTTCCTTTTAGCCTGGTTCTGTGGCAGCAATCCACTCAGAATTTCACTAAAACCTCAATGTCAGGAAGGCCATCGGGCCACTTTGTTGTCTTGTGCAGTCTTTGAAGCAAAGTGAAGACGCAAACATGAGAGTGAGACAGATAGAGCGAGCGAGTGAGCGAGCAGGAAATGTAGAGACTGATCTTCCCTCCCCAGAGAGCTTTCTGCCATGAGGTAAAAAGATATAACTCTAATTGCTAGCACTGAGATGGAGTCTGATGGCTTAACGGCAGAGGATGAGGAGTGCTTAACTTATTAGAAATCTTTAGATGCATCGATTAGACTGACACGTGCTCTTAAAGCACATCAGAAGCACAATACATTAGAAAGAACCAATTATAAAAGCTTTAACCATCAGAGCAGGGAGAGAATCATCTCATTTCAGTCAGCCTGAAACCAGTCCTCTAGAGAGAGAGAGAGGGAAAACAGAAAGAGAGAAGAAAGGGGAGAACGAGAAGACCATGCACTTTGGTGTATTTAATGAAACATACAAGAGATGCGTAGCTCCATTTGGTGTGAGGAACCCTCCCTCCCCCCATCTCTCCAACCCTTCATTCCTCAGACAGCAACCAACTCTCCTCCAGCTGTGCAACAGGCTTTAGTTGTGGAATGAATTGTAATTAACTGAAAGTGGAAGAGAGAAGGGTGTTGGGCGATGTTCATTTTTCAGAAACTACTTCAAGAGCATGTTTAACACCATTAAACATTCTCATGAAATGAAGTGCCATAGTCCCCGATTATCGTCTCAACACAAAAATAATATATTGTATGGCTGCAACTAATGATGATTTACATGATCAAGTAATCAGTTTGTTGTGACTAATCAATAAATCATTCAGCAACAGCTAATACTTTGTCATGTTCAGTGTTCCTTTCACTAAAAGTACAATGATTATCTTTTTGCTCAAAGCCCTTTCAAACACAACACAAATCATTTTTGCAAAACATGTTTTTTTTTAAGGCTTAATAATGGAGTGTAACAGAATTTTAATTGTTGTTAAAGTGTTTTTTGTTTTTTTTTGCAAGGTTGGATCATGCATAACCCATGTACTATAGGCTCCAGGTTACAAAAGCAACTTTACCACTTTTATGCCACTTGCGTATGCATCCTCACCCCTGCACACCATGGGTGTGTATTAGGAGACGGTTTGAAGATGGTTTATTATTTGTATTAATAAATCCAAACCCTCTCTTTTCAGACTCGACATTCCGTTACACAGGAAGTCCAGACAGTCTGCGCTCGCGGGCCCCCATGATCACTCCTGACTTGGAGAGTGGGGTGAAGGTGTGGCACTTGGTCAAGAACCATGAGCACGGCGACCAGAAGGAGGGTGATCGAGGCAGCAAGATGGTTTCTGAGATCTACCTCACACGACTGCTAGCCACTAAGGTAACCCTTGATTGTCTCAGCCAGGTATCTTTACATAGCATATGTTTATGTTCCCTTTAAAGCCATTTCAGCACAGTTTATGATATTTATGCCTGATCATTGCTATGCCAGGTTTGTACTATTGAAATGTGCATAGTAGAGTGTTCCTACTTCAAGCTTGTTTCTTTCATGAACATGTGATGTTCTATAAGTTTCTCTGTAAGTTTACACTAAGACACTCTTTGTCGCTGCTAATCTAGGGTACGCTGCAGAAGTTTGTAGACGATCTATTCGAGACTCTGTTCAGCACAGTCCACAGAGGCAGTGCCTTGCCTTTAGCCATCAAATACATGTTCGACTTCTTGGATGAACAGGCTGACAAGCACGGCATCCATGACATGGATGTGCGCCACACATGGAAAAGCAACTGGTAAGGCTAGCTGAGGTTTGTCACGAAAATATATGTACTTTTGTACTGGAAGAACAAAATATTCTTAATTGGAATGAACATTAATGTAATCAGGACCAATTCCCCTGGTCTGTTCTGTTTAGATGTTATGTTCACACAATGTTAGGGTAGCTTCTTTAGTTCCAAATAAAATGTGAATGTTATGCAAATGTGAACCACTACTTAAAACGTGTCAGTATAGCTTCAAAATATAACATTTTGTCCTTTTTTTTTTTTCAGTCTTCCCTTGCGATTTTGGGTGAACGTAATCAAGAATCCTCAGTTTGTGTTTGACATCCACAAGAGCAGCATTACAGATGCCTGCTTGTCTGTTGTAGCCCAGACATTTATGGACTCGTGTTCAACCTCAGAACACAGGCTGGGAAAAGACTCACCATCCAACAAGCTGCTATATGCTAAAGACATCCCTAACTACAAGAACTGGGTAGAAAGGTGAGATGCCCCTTTTGTTGAAGTACAGCTTTGGTTTATTTATCTCTCCCTTTAACAGTTCAGGGTGGCACAGTTTCTGGACTTTCTGGATAAATACAGTAATAAATCCCTTAGTGATGTTACATTTGTGATAAAAATGTGGCAACGAATCCAGCAGTAAAAAAAATCTATTTGACACAGCTTTCCCCTTAACCTACACGCTGGAGCTGTAAGACAGCTGTAGCTAATGAGTAATGGAAACTTACACTTTACGTACTGTATGCTGAAATCATCAAACTTGTTAAGTAATCAAATACGTTTGCTTTGAGGTTTCAGAGACTGGTTGACGTAGAGACATCCATAGAAATAGACAGATTTTAGCTTTATGATAGTTAATTTCTCTGTTTTTATACGTAACTGTCAAACTGTCGCTTTGAATTGTAACATAAGTTTATTGTACCTACTAAATATGTACTGTTTGTGTTGATCAGTATCGCCCCCTGTCTGTGTCTGTAGGTACTATGCCGACATTAGCAGACTGCCAGCCATCAGTGACCAGGATATGAACGCGTACCTGGCTGAGCAGGCGCGGCTTCACTCTAACGAGTTCAACATGCTGAGCGCTCTGAACGAGATCTACTCTTACGTCAGCAAATACAGCGAAGAAGTGAGTGGCTGCAAACACACACACACACACACGTACACGCATTTACACATACAGAGAGACCAAGAGAGTGAAGAGGAAGGATGAATAGGGCTCTGATGAGAAAGATTACCCGTAGGCAGATCACTGACAGACTCTCCTGCACAAAGTGCAGCAGAGAGGGCTCCACGATGGAGATGTCCCAGTCATAATGGCAGCTCCACTCTGGGGACCCATTAGCCTGACCTTTACATTAGGCTGCAATGAAAGGAGCCCTGAGAGCAGAGAGATGCAACACTGCCAGCATGGTGTCTATTTCTCTCTCTCACTTTCTCTCCGTCCTTCACTTGTATCTGTTTCTCTTATTGCTAACTGGTCCTCTACATATTAAGACATCGAATTGAAAGAGAAAAGGCAAAATGAATGTCATGTTTAGTTTGTTCAAGTAAGCCTGATTGAGGTCTCAAGCTGACATGCAGCAAAGATGCAGTAAATTTGCATTTCCAAATAAAATACCCAGATATATACATATATATATATATGTGTGTGTGTGTGTCGTGGTTATGTCAGTGTCATGTGACAGGATTCAACTGAACTGTTTCAGTAAATTAAAGAAATAATCCAGCACTCTTTAACCTAATCTGTCTGCCAAAACACTCAAAACTCAAAACACTATTACAAACGGAGCCAAGGAGCTGGTGCTGAAGCATCAACCCGTTTGCTTCTATTGTATATGTGTTTTGTGCCACAGGTTATAAGAAGAGAGTGCAGTTAGGGCTACAGAAGGCAACCCGCTTCATGGAACCATACCAGGCTACAGTACAAGTGAAATGTAACAAGCCCTTCATGTAGCTAAAAATGCTAGGGTCTGTGAGGCTCATCCAGTGATGCAGAACATCTTCTGTGACTCCACTGGAATACAAAGGAGCCCTTCTCCAGCCCCGGCCCTGGGGGACCCCTGCACTGCACAGCTTAGCAGCTTCCCTGCCCTAACTCACCCGATTCAAGTGACCAACCAGCCATCAAGTCCCTTTATGAGTTAAATCAGGTGTGCTGGAGCAAGGAGAACACAGAAGAGAGCGTTGCAGGGGCTCAACCGGCCTGGAGCTGTGAACACAAACATAAAAGATTCATTGCTTCTGCTGTGTATTTAATACACTGCTCACTGGGCGGAACACTTTGAGAAGTATCAGACAGCTGCCAAATCCTTGGTGCTCACACACACCGACCTCAGACTGACCATTCTAGCTTAGAGTGACTACCAGGACTGGGAAATATGGCAAAAATATTCATGGCACCTGATTTATTTTAACAAAACATTTGAAACAGAGAAGTATTGACATTGAATTCATTGTTAATGCTCAGTCATTTAGGTCAGTATAGAATTTTTAACTTAATTCTGGTGCAGTATACACAATTATTTTTGCTTTCTTATTCCTAAACGCATTAAAGTGGCCCCTTATAGTCACGCGTGAACACACCACAGCACAGCACACGGTGTGAACAGTGTGAAATTCTTTCTCTACATTCATCAAGTTTGGGATTCAAACTCACAACCTTCTGATTGCAGAGGCTACACCCTAAGCACTAGACTACCAGCTGCCAGCAGTATTTTTATAATTATTTAAAAAAAAAAAAGTTTTGGTTTACTGGATAAAAAAACTTTTCACTTCCCTTAATTCCCTATAATGTACTAAGAGAGAATGTTGTTCATGTTATTTTTATTTTGTCATTATTGGCATGGAGGGACATCTTTAATGCTTTTTTTGAAGCATTAAAACATTTTTTGTTAATAAAAAAATCTTATGACTTTACATTCAAGTGCTACAAGTGCAAACTTTAACATGACAAAGTTTTAATTGTCTATGCTAGTCATCAAAATAGTGGAACGCATTATCACAATACTAATCAAGATTGTTTTATTGCTTAGCACTAATGGTCTCACTCTAGTGCATGTTAGTGTGGAGAACAGCTACCTCCACGCTGCAGGAGGCCATGTTAGGCCAGCATTGCAGTCTGACGTCCTCTTTTAATGGCTTCCAGTGAAAGCAGGCTCTGTATGAGCTCCGTCTTGGCTTAGTGAAAGTTCCCGTGATGAGCCAGTTTCCTATTATTCCACCTCTTTGATATGCTAATGAGCGGCAGACCCCAGCCGCGATGTCACTTCCCTTGGTGTTACTCTGACATGGCCCGGAGAGAGAGAAAAGACCTGTCACACCGCCCCCCCAGCCGGCCATCCCCTTCCTCTCCTGCCGTGCCTCCATATACTCAGCTCCACTAGGGACAAAATGGACAGATGAAACAGAGAAATGGCACCATGGGAGTTATCTCTTGATCTATTGGCTAGACAGGGACATTGACATTTCTCCCTTAATGTTATATTAATGCCGGAAAGTCTCAGTTCATCCAGCAGTGGCCAGCGGCTGCCGTGTGTCAGCATTTCTGTCAGCCGCATGCAATCAAACCTCTTGCCATGTGCTCTCTGTGTGGTAACCTTAAGTACCATCCCATTATGCAATCTATGTATTCCCATTCATTCTTTCATAACACATTCCATACAACTCTACCATTATAGCATAACATTCAGGAATTTTAAATGAAGATTCTGATTTTCCCAAACACCAGCTCAAGGGCTCAACCAGTACAGAAATTTCTTAGTCAGTAGTTTAAAATTGAAGGCCTAGAGCTATTACTGTCATTTTGCTTTGTTGTTTAAATGTACTGTTGATTGAAGGGGTTTGCATATCAATGGTCAGATTGAATAAACATCATCTTTGTTATCCCATTTATTACATCTGTTTAATTGCTATCTATTTATATCTATTTATATCCTAACATAATTTTGTACATCACATTTTCTGCTGTTTTCCTCTATGTAAATGTGCTGGAGTGGATTATCTGTTGAGAATGTGTATACAATTCCCAGATGTTATTCTGCATTTATGTTTATCAACAGGTCCAAGTGTTGCTGTGACCTTTGTTTAGACAAAATTAAGTCATATTTTCTCTCTGACTTGGTAAAACACATTTGTAAACTTAAAGCTAACAGCAACAATATGTTGCACAACATTAAATCTTTCTTTGTAAACTTAAGTTAGTATACTAGTTCATTTACTAGGGCTTTACAGTTTAAATGGAAACATGACTAGTGTACATAATGTTTCTTCTAAGTGGAAAAAAAGACTATGCATAAGCAGTGTGTGTCATCAGATCAGCTAAATAAGAATCTCCTCGTCCACCTACACAAAAGTGGTATTCCACTGATCTACAAGCACGAAATAATTTCAGTGAAATTACATCATGGTTTTCCAATCACCAGCAATAACTGTGACATTTTGAGCATTATAAAAGGCTCAAAATATTCAATATTTGGTGCCTGCGGAGTGCTAGTTGCTGGTGGTCCTCAGATCAGTGATTAAATGCTGTCTCATCGCAATCAGATTGCCACTGTCTGTCCTGAAGTGAGCTGAGATGGGACTTGGGCTGGATATTAATGAGCGTCTGATTTGCGTCCCCAGATCACATTGGCGCTGGAGCAGGACGAGCAGGCCAAGAAGCAGCGGCTGGCCTATAAAGTGGACCAGCTCATAGCCGCCATGTCCCTGGAGAGCTGAGAGCAGCCGGACCAGACGGCGCAAAGGAATACAGTCCCAAACACCGATGCGAAACCTTTACCCAAAGCCTTGTCCTGAAACTCAAGTGGAAAAAGGGGGCACAGCTGGCTTGGGGGCCTTTCGCCAGCGATGGCTCGGTTATTTTTGTTTCCTTGAAGTCCAAAGGTTACCTCGGCAAGACCACTGGAAAAGACAGCAAGCAGCGAGATCATCTACTTTCGCCTTTAGACCTACGAGAGGAATGAAAGTAGAGATTTAACGTTGCTTAAAAGAATACATGCTGGGCCCAGCGGCTTCCTGAGGCAACCTGCATGTTTGTTCGTTTGTTTTAGTGTTTTTGTTTGTCTCTGTTGTTTTTTTCTTTACGTGCCCAGCTTTGGAACGAGCTAGCGGTTGGAAGATTTTGAGGAAACTTCAACATCTACAGCTGCTCCTCCTGATCAAAGTTGCTGTCGGCATGTCGAGAAGAACGGAAGACAGACAGCCAGATGTGCAAATGCTTCAGTTTAAATCCAGCTGATGGCTTTTACTTCCAAATTTTTATTTTTATACACGAGTCTCACTCATTTCATTTACTTCTGTTGCCGCGTGCCTCCAAAATGTTATTAACGTAGTGACGTTTGTAGTCCTCCTTGCTGGCTAACGTGATGATGGTGATGACGAAGAGACAGTTGCCACATTTTGTCTTTCCAAAAACAGGAGGTTGTAACCCACCCTTGTGCATGAATATTGATCATACTAAGGAGATGAACTTGGGAAAACTCAATAGGATCTTGTAGGATCTTAAAAGGAATCATCCATATTTTCAGAGAGCTAACTGACAAGGTCCGAGTTTGTCCAGCATGTGTCCCATGATTGCCAGGACTGCCGTTGACCAGTTGCAGAAAACACTGTCAGACTGGCCTCACAGACTGCAGTCTTTGTCTTTATGTCCTGTTTTCTACGTGTAAGCGTTTGTGAATGTAAAAAAAGAAACTTGTCTTTTGATTTGTTTGTTTTGAGGAAAAAAAGGGGTCAGTTGAACTGATCTCAGCGGCAGAATGGCCAAAAGGGCATGTAATGCTCTTTAATATTCAAACTCCCTTCCTCATCCCTGATTATATTGCCAAAATGTGCTGGAAAAGCTGATTTCAAATCTCTTTACCTTACATGGGTTTCAGTGATTGGACAGCAGCAATGAGATTGCCCTTTAGCTCAGCTAGTGAAGTAAAGGAGTAACGCTTCCTAATAGGGAGAGAAGCTCACCTCAGTACTACATACCAGGCAGTATTACTTAATACGTATGGTCCAGCGTTGTGTGTGTTTTGCATGCGTTATGAAGTACCTCATAAAGGAAAAGCTAACGTCTTCGTTCCCATCCGCTCATATTCTCAAGTGCCAAGTGTGAGCGGTGCACCTTCCATCCACACAGTACCGCCCTCGAAAGAGGACGCATCCTGATTAAGTGCCAAAAGCTCAGTGGAGATGATTCAAGGACATGTTTAACGCTTTATTAAGGGAACCAGTAACCTTCCAACTCGAACAGTGAGGACGCAGGGGGGCACTGAGGAAAAAAGGACTGGAAGTTGCTGAAGTAGCTGAAGCTGCTGTTTGCCGCTTCCCCGCTACAGCCAAGAACCGGTACGAGATGTGATTTGTAAAATACGATGACTGGAGTTGTGATAGCTTGGCTGTGTATGTTTTCTTTTTTTTTCCTTTTTTTTCCCCCTCCTCCTCTCCAACATGAAATATGTCAACAGCAAGCATGAACAAAAGATGTCACAGCTTTCATATTTAATGCATGATGTCAGGTGGGGCTGTTTTTGATGATCATCCTAACTGTGATAGACAAGGTCGTTAAAGGTTACAGGCAGTGGGAGTTCACAGTGCTCTGCTTTGGAAGCTTTCTCGCATACTGCAAAACTCATGTGGCGTGACCGTTTTCTTTTACGTGTGTATAGATGAACGGTGTGTAGAATTAAGTATTTAGATAAAACTAAAAACGGACTCATTTTGGAAATTGCAGGCTGTTAGTGGGATCGATCTCCCACCTCGTCGCCCATTTTTCCCTAGTTTGTCTCTTAGTTACTAAACGTTCTTCGCTCCTTCGGCAAATAGACTCCATCCGAGACAGATGAAGAAATGGGAGTAGATGAGCGAAAAAAAGAGAAGATGAAATGAAGGGGGAAGACAGGTGAGGAGAAAGTGGACGCTTTATTGCTTGGCCATCTTGCGTTGAATGTTTGGGGAGAATAGAAATGAGAAAGGGAGAGAGAAGGAAGGAAAGAGAGACAGAGAGAGAGAAAGAAGCCCCCTTAGTTTCAGTTTCCTGCTCGAGCTTTGAAGCTTGACTTTGATCTCAGCTAGTCATGTGCACACTGAGATCAGGAGATAAAAAAAGCTAACACACTTCAAAAATAGGAGAGAGAAAGGAATTAATGTGTCTAGCCAGGGAGCATTAGTTAGGCAAGCACTGCGGGAATTCCCACTGTATATATATATATATATAGACATTGAAAAGCACCACTGCATGGATTTCATCATGTGGAGAACTTCTCTCTCACACTCACAAGTCATGCCATACTCGAGTGACATCAGGAAATACTGAAAAGCATCCTGCTTCAGGCTATCGGTAGTCTTCCTAGATTTTTTGCTTTGGTTTGGTTTGTTTTTTTTGCCAGACAAGCCCATTTCAGCTCTAGCAGTCTTAAGCTGACCTCTTATTCATTAGCTCCTGTCCTTTTCCTTCAGTGCCATTGGTATCTTTGATGCAGACCAATTAATATAAAGAGTACAACTCTCTCCGAATTGTGCACTAATAAAAAATGAAAAATACAAGTATATGTCTTTCATGAGAAATCAGAAGCGTGCTTAGTGGCTGAAGCCTCAAAGTCCAGAGCCGTCTAGGCCCAGACCACAGCAAATTCTTATTAAGATTCATTCTATAAATCCAAGACCAACGCTAACACGTTCCAGTCATGTTGGTGGCGCAACACTGAGTTTTAACGGTCAGAACTTGGTTGGTAGTTAATAAGTAACGTGATTCATGTTCAGCTAGGTTTGGGCACACTATGATACACGTCACAAAGTTCCATTTTTCTAAGGTTTTACACAGTGCACAAGTAGAGCCACATTTAAAAATGCTATGAAAAACACGAGTACAGTATTATTTTAACGGAATGTTTCACATTTTGCACTGAATTATGTCCATTTATATAGGACCAGTCTCTCCTGACAACAGGGCCATAGAAATCAAGCTCTGTCTAAATTGTGGGTCAGAGTTGTGGAAATACTGACGATACCCAAGATATGCTCAGAGAAGTGTGTTAACTCTGTGTCACCAGCCCCAATTAAAACCATGGCAGTTTGCAGTCAGAGTTCAAAACCAAGACTAGTACAGCGTTCACATTATTGCAGCAAATGTGCATTACGTGCTGCGCTGTACAGAGGCAAGATTGAACTACTCCAGCACTCAAGGCAGCAAACCAGCCACTAGAGGAATTCAAGTAAACACCCAAAAACACATTTTAACTAATCGTTTTATGAGACATAAGCTACGTTTTTTTTTTGATAGTCTCCAGCAGTTGGATGCCAGAAAAATCTCCTTTTGCCTTTGACTGTGCTTTGATAAGGACAGTGCTGGGCTAGTGTTCCCTGAACTTCTTGCTGTTTGCTGCATAGCTCTGCTCAGTGTTGTGCAAAGGTGCAATTTGTGAACGGTGCGTAAGGCTTGCTGTGTGAGAATAAGACCTAAACTATGGCCTCAAACAGTCTTAAAATATTGTCAACCATATAGACCATCCACCCCCATCTAACACTAATGTATCTGATTCAGCCAATCAAGGAGAAGTTAATTTGCTGAGGATGAAGTGGCAGACCAGGGCTGGTGACTACTGATATTGTAATCCGTATAAATGTGGAATGTATTGCTATATTCCATCTTAGTAAATATTTCTATCATTTCTCGTTATAACATGCTGTTTCCAACGAGACACTGCATGATGTTTCGCCCCCCAAAATTCAAAGTATGAGGCAGCTGTTAGAAATGTTCGAAGTGATTGGTATTAGCATTAGCGCTACACCACTCTCCATTTGGCTCAAAGTCCAGTTTTGTGCATTTTTTTTAGGTCATGTCTTGCTGTTGGTGGTTGAGTAGCATGCTACAGAATTATACTCATGTACTCTTCATATTACCAATCTCACCATTCAAACAAAATAAGAAAACAAGTAAACACATCAACAAAAGGGAACGGTTCATGCAGTCCAAAAGCTACCCGGAGTGTAAGTTTGAATTACACACAACTTTATAAACGAAACTTTGTTTGTAGACACTGGAGGTCTGTAATATACTTAATACAAAAGATAATAATGACCATGATGATAATAGTACTTATGGCTGTCTGTTCTTGTTGTTTTATAAAAGTGTTGTGAAAACTGTAAGAAAGTTAAAGTATTTAAAAAAAAAAAACGTTTGGTCTTTTTTTATTATTTTGCTTTAGTTTTGTTATGATAATATATTACTGTGTACCTATTGTAAATATGAAGCACACCTATTTTGCAAGCCAAGGATTCACTTTGTACTGTTGTTATATATAAATAAATTTTACTGGTTAAAAAAATGATTTGAAGTGAATGATATTTGAAGACTGCTGTACAGGTGTGTGTAGTGTGTGAGCCTTTCCTCGAGGTGTGGAAAATCAAACTAGAATTTTAAAACATTCACTGTCAAATGTCTTTGCATGTTAAAAAAAATGAAAGCCTTTGAAAAATTGACCAAGTCTAATGTTTACTCGAGGCATGCCCTAAAACATGTTACCACTACTGGCACCCTTAGAAATCCTTATGAGGTTATTCCTATAAGCATATTTGAAGTACACATGGTCATCCATGGCCACCTGTTTCTAAATACGAGATGGACAAACACCGGCAGTCAAACGTCTAGAGGGGGAAGATCAGAGAATACACAAATGAAATGAAATCTTCACAATTAGTCAAATGGCTATTAAACACTGTAGCTTCTTTTACACTTCTTTAACACTTGAAAATTCTTTTACATTTTACATTACATTAATTTGGCAGACACTTTTATCCAAAGTGACTTACAATTTGAGGAAACACTTCATTTTCAGGACAGTGTGACACCCAGAGGAGAGTAATAAGTGCTAAAATCTATATCCATCTGCATAATTATGGCAGTAATGTACATCTTAAAATGCCTGGGGTTTTGATGAAGCTTTTCTGGGAGCAAAGACAAGTTGCAAAAGCTGGCTGAAATGAGTGGGTCTCCAAAACCACAGCTGGATATGCTGACCAATCGTTTTGAGGGTTTGCCTTGGTAAAGACTGTGATATTGATATCTGATATCAAATTACACACTGAAGCAGAGCTTTGATTTGAACCAGAGTGTGGTCAGTTGAGATTTTTTCTTTTTTCTTTTTTTGCAACACCAGAGGAGGCAATCCAAAGGCCCTGTTAATCTTGTTACTTATATAGCATTAAGGGCTTAGAATTCAGTTGTGACTACCAGGAGGCTCAGACAGAGTTGTAGCTGAATGCCTCCAAATTTGCGCAAAAGAAATCTGACCATCGAATCAAGCTTTTGCAGTGGTTAGGGAAAAGTTATTTTTTTTCAAAGGTGCCAAACATTTCAACGGCCAGTTTATTTGCAACAGTGAGCATGAGACATTGCAAAGGCTACAGGAAACTGTCCCTGTGGGAATAAATCCTTGTTGCTCCATTCGTGGCATTTTCATTTTTCCCAAAGGACTGAAATTACCAGCTGCCATACACATTCCATTAAAATTTCACAATGAGCGCATCAATAGAAATAGTCCAAAATTGTTTGGAGTAAAATATTTTTATGTGACCTTGCGTTACAAAGTAAAAATGTTTTTCCTTCTCATATGCAGTTACTATTCTGGAGATACAAGGTCAAGTTCTTCACCAAACTCATCCAGCCATGTCTTTATGGAGCTTGCTTTGTGCACTGGGGCACAGTCATGCTGGAATAGAAAAAGGTTCTTTCCTAAACTATGGACACAAGGTTGGAAGCATGGCGTTGTCCAAAGTATCTTGGTCTGCTGAAGCATTAAGATTGTCCCTCACTGGAAGTAAAGGGCCTAGCCCAAACCCTGAAAAACAGGTGTGTCCCAATACTTTTGTCCATATAGTGTATCTTTTTGTGCGATAGGGCTAACAGTTACTGACTGTTGGAGGTTTTGTCACCATAGCCTTGAGCCTCATAATGAATCTTTGCATGTCTTTTCAGGTATGACCGCAAACAAATCTACCTCACAGAAGCCTATAGGCCCTTGGGATGCCTACCCATTCATCCCACTTAGTCAGGGTTAATCCTAGCATGCAATTTAAACCCTCCCATCAATGAACGCTCACACTCGGGCAAGCAGCGTAACAAGATAAGCGATGGTGCTAATGCAGGCTGGTGCTGTAGTTTGTCTTCCTGGCCCGCCATTAGGCTTGGCTAGACACTTCTTCAACACGGCTCAGAGACAAATTACATTGCAGAGGTAAATGGAGTAATGGCTGCTGATTCAATGCTTGGGCAAAATACTTTGCAGGAGCCGCCAAGGGCTGAGGTAGATGCCGTCAACATTCGATCTGTACAAACAGTGCTGTGAAGCTCAGTCGTAGAGTGGAACATTTAGTGAGGGAAAATGCTCAGCAGCCACAGGAGGCTTTAATCCTCATATGATTGCGGTATTGTAGTGTTCATTAAGATCGACTGCTGAGCTCAGTGCATTCAGATTGCTCAAGTCTGTCGCGATGGGCCGTGATTTGTTACTGTCCATTTCTGACGGTCAGCGGGGCGCTGAGTGATCACCATCAGCGCTAAAAGAGCTGGCTAAATGATCTGCGAGCAAATGGCCGCTGCTGGACTACAATTTTAGCCGCTATGACTCGTCTATCAATGAGGCTTCTACATGTGGTCAATAGAGCAGCCAGGTCCATCTCTAATTAGCAGGTCAGAGAAGTCTAATTCAGTCCATCCACCTTCACAGGCATTCATCAGCCGTCAGTATCAATAATTAAAGAGGCTGCGTCTAATAGCCGGACATAAATATTTTACCCCCTGCTCTTTTGCCAGAACCCTGAATGCTGCTGAGTACATGGCCAAAGTGGTGCAGTGTTTTCCAGAGAAACTTCATTAGAGATCATGAGCCTAATGCGAAATAGAGAGAGACGCTGTGAAAGTTAATGACTCGTTCGGGTTTATAAAGTAGGAAATGTTGTCATTAAAAATGTAACAAAGTTAAGATCATTTGATTCCAAGACTTTTTCTGACAGAATTATCCCGCCAACCATTTTACATCAGAATCAGTTTCTAATACTAGATCTAGTTCCAATAGAATTCTAATACTATAAATATAGATATTTTTCAAAAGTATTACATCATTTGCTTTGCTTTGTTTTTGTCTGGAATGGCAAAATAAAATAATCATTTAATCACTGTTTTGCAAGACTGTTATGATTCTGTGTAAGCACCTTACAGACACACACACACACACACACACACACACACACACACACACACACACACACACAGCCCTGCTGTTAGTGAAGGGAAGGGGTAATCCCTGTCTGAATGTAATCGTGCACCACTGAGACCAATTCAAAACCACATGGGGCTTAATGCCCTGTAATGCCTTTATGGGGAACTTGCAGAAGGCTGACAAACCATTCGTTATGGGTGCAATTCGCTCGCATGGATTAGGATGTAAATTCCAAAATAATTAATGTCAGTTGGCTAAGGGCATAGGCCCGTAGTTCCTTTTCTTTCTTTATTTTTTTTTACATTCCCTCATTTTATATCTCAGTACACAGAACATGGCATTCTATACTTTATCCTTTTATTCCTCAGTGCAGAAAGCATGTCATTCAGTTTGGAAAGCAGGCCTGACTAAGTATTTTGGGAAACCTTTAGGTTCTGGCCATAATGAAGCATTTGGCATTGTGGTACTGATCTGAGTCAAAATTTGTTGGTGCTGTTATATTGGGTCAGGTAATGCCATTTTGGGTCAGGTTTTTGGTATTACAATTCTGAGCCATGTTCTTTACCTTACTAACCTGAATCAGCTTATTTGATAATGGTACTATTGGGCCAGCCTCTGTGGTACTAGCAATATGGCTGAACGACTATAGAGGTTCAGCCATATTGGGTTGGTTTTTGATACATGTTTATTTACATTCTTTGGTATTACCATACTGGATCAAGTTTTTTTGACACTGCCACACTAGGTCAGTTTTTTTGTCACAATATCACTGAATCAGGATCAGGTTCTACCATATTAAGCCAAGTTCTTTGATACTCGATTACCATACAGAGTCAGTTTATTTTGTACTATCATTCTGAATTAGGTTCATTGACAGTACCATACTGAGTCTGTTCTTTGGCATCTACTGGATTGGAATCTTTGGTATTACCATACTGGTTCAGGTTCCTAATACCATATTAGTTTTGTTCAGCATTTTGGGTTATTTTGGACAGTTTGGGTTATTTTTGTGTCAGTTTGTTTCTGCTATTTTAGACTGGGCTTCTTGGTGCTGCAACGCTTGGTCCGTTTCTTTGGGTCCACCATATTGTGTCAGGTTTTTGTTACCACTATATTCGAACAGGTTCGTTTGCGCTACCCAACTGGAATGGACTACTTGTTTTCTTCCATACAAGATTTGTATGCTTTCTGGTGCTACTGTATTGGAGTAGGTTCTTTGCTGTTGCCATGTAGGGTTTTGCTCTTTGGTACTTCCATACTGGCTTAATGCAAAGTTGCTCCATCTTGCTATCGCATGACCAACATAACATTCCTAATCCCAACTCTACACAAAGCAACAAATCACTGAGGCCTGCCAGGATGGCTGCACTTTACCAGAAAAAAATGCTCTCCAACAAAAACTGTTTATAGATCCCAAAGCTTGAGGCTAAAATTCTATCAAGAAGCTTATAAAACCTAAATAAACTTTTCCCCCAAAATGTCATTTTTGGAACCCAGACTTGTCTGTTGGACGCAGCAGTAGCTCTGATTGCATCTTCTGTCATCTCTAAGCCTCATCTTCTGACAGACAGCGGTCAGTAAATGTAGCCCCTGAGGCTAGTTACTGAACTAAAAACCCCACTACCCCTCTGAGAAATGGCTCTTCCAAGCTACCTGTCAAGAGGAGATAAAGAGGAACAGAGAGGGGTGTGACAAATGGAGGGGAGGCATGAGAGTCAGAGATGTAATGGATGGAGAAGGAAGTACAAGATGAAGAAAGTCATCTATTGCAAAGATGGAAACAAATGGAGGGACAAATAAAAAAACCAAGGGATGAGATTATGGAAAAGATATTACACTGCAGCATCTGAGGGGCAACGAAGTAGAGAGTACAAAACAACATGATCAGATATGCAAAGAGGTCGAGTGATGAAGACAGACGAGTATAAAGGCAGTTGGATATTACAGGAGGAAGGAAAGGCAAAATAAAGGGATAGTGCGATAGTTAGGGGAGAGGGACAGAGGGACAGGAATGAAAGACGATAACTGAGAAATAGAATGTTCACAGGTGGTCTCAGCTCTGTGACATGATAAAGTGGAGCTCTACATGGAACTCCAACTCTAATCTTTCTTTCACAGGAGCAACGGTGACCCAATGTGTTTTATAAAATGAAATTAAAATGAAAATAATTGCTAGGATGTGCATCTAATGAGTCGGCAGTTTATTAGACACTTTTACCGTGTGTCTACACTTGGTCATCCAGATTATCAGGACAATCAGATTTCAGTCTCATTGGAGAACAGCAGTGCATAATGTATCCTTGTTTCACAAAAACATTAATGAGGTATGACTAAGCAAAGTGAGGCGATCATCTCGGCTACCTCTGAGACATTGATGAACACTTTGTCTGTTTTCTATGTTTACATCCATTTCTGTTGTGTATTAATGATCATTACATAAAAAATGACATAAAAAACTCAGCAAGAAAAAACATTTAAGAAATTCTTTTTGACTGCCAGTGTATTTTGTACCTGAAGTGTTTCAAGCATATTCAGATGCAGATCCATTTTCAGACATAGTTCAATACCTTTAGGGTAGATTATAGACCTCCACAAATGACAGTTGCGGAAATTGTTGAGACAGCACCACGGATGCCGCGGGACTGACACAGTGTTTACTGACAGAGCGTGGTAAATGGTTTGATTATACATTATAACACAAGCGTGACTTTATGTGGAAGTAGGGGAGTAAGGTCGGGAGGGAGGCGGTGTCTCTTTAGTCAAAATACATGAGGTATTTCTGGCTAACTGAGAAACCCTGCTCTTTGAAATGGCCGTACTTTTCTGATGTTGGTCGTTTTAGGAGATTTTTTTTTTAAATAATAAAAATAAAAAAAGAAATAAATGCACAAACGGTACTTAATTTAACATCCACCCGGTGCAGCTCGAAAACCCTCAGTTTCAAATCCACAAATCCTCAGCATTATTTATATCACCTGTGTAAATTGCTGTAAAGCAGCGATTTGGATGTATGTGTTTCCCAGCAGTGGGTGTGTGAAGCAGGAGTGAAATGCCTGGCGATTTCCTGCACTATTCTCTTAGCTACATTCATATTCAACATTCCCTCAGTTGAACAGCAGGCCTGGCTCTGCCCGTCTCATTAGAGTTGTCATTCACCCCAGTGCTGTTCAGCTACACGGCTCAGTAAACCAGCTACCTGCAGGCTGTCGTGCATGTGTGTGTGTGTGTGTGTGTGTGTGGGAATGTGGACTTTCCTGACTCTAGAGTCAGAGTTAGGCTGGTAAACAAATGGAATTAGGCTTCCACACTGTTTGTTGCCCCCTGTGCATTCTCCTGCCATCTGGACCACCTTTGAGTGGAAGCGTAGGTGTTTCCCAGCATGGCGCGTCCAAATGCTTATGGATCCACTTTATGCTCGCCCCCTCTGAGGTTAGACCACAGAAATACACACTCCTGCGGTTCACAGTTGATGCTCTCATACACATACATCTCTGCTCAAAAGTTTGGAATCACTGAGAAAATTAAAGCCTACTGATTTTCATTATTCTATGGTCTATAGTTTTTCTGAGAAAAAAAGAATGGCGAAAGTTTGAAAGAAGCAGAAAAATAATGTTGTTTTGTCTTTTCTGTTGAGAGATCTTTGTTTCTCAAGGACGTCATTAAATATTTCCCATCCAACTCAAATTTGACTTAAAACAATATCAAATTTCTGTAAGTAAAGGCAGCACTAGAGTGGTCTATTATGTGATGGAGGCAAAGGGGTAATTCTAATAATAATGACGTGCTTCACTGCCAGAACGCCACTGAAATATCTATTTGCCTGAGGCAGGCTATAACAGCACTGACTCATGATGTTTGCTTGTTTGACATCAGTTTCAGGCTACTTGGGTAAGCTAACAATTTGACTCATTCTCTAGATCCTTCTTCACATTTTGTCACGGGACGGTTCCGGATGGATGTTGAAGGAGGTGAGAGAGAGGCACATGCGCGGATCTCCATGAAGCTATATTTATTAGAACACAATAATACGAACTGAAAACAATACAAAACAAACCAGGCTCGATGGCCAAACGAGATGACGAAGAGGACAGACGAGCTGAATAGAGGAGGAGGCAGACAGGTAAGTAAACATAACATTACATTAATGCTCCGACACCACAGCTGTGGGCGGAGCCCCTTAAATAACCAGTCTATGGGCATAATAATTGTCTGCAGCTGTGGGTGGAATTATGGTCCCGGAGCAACCCCCAGCGGCTGCAGCCGGAATCGTGACACATTTTCCGGACCACCTCAAAACAAAACGCTGCCGCAGTAGCAGCGTTTCATTTAGCCTGAAATACCCAGAGACAAAAAGACATACGCGGCTAGCTCATCAGTTCAGCTGATTGGCTGTAAATCTATACGAATTTACTGTAAAACTGTTGAATAACTTGTTAAAGCTGCATGAGATCTTTGTTCACCTATGAATCTCATTCATGATGGAATGTGAACTGATCAAAATTTTCGGTATCTTTGCATCATTTTATGATCTGACATGCCACCACAGTTCTGAGTAGCCGGCACTTTTAATATATATTAAATAGTATTCATATTTTTACACCAGAAAATGTAAATGCTTTGTTAAACATGATGGCCTTAATTAAGTCTAAATAATCACACAGGACAAATCCCAGAAGAGACCAGAAATATTTTAAAAAGAATAAAATGTTCACCAATGTGTAAAAAATAAACAAGGATTCGATGAACAAGTTGAGTGTTTCTGGGTTCCAGACTCTCTCAGTCACTACATTTGATCAGCTGACTCAAACAGGGAAAGCTTACATAAAGCTAAACTGTGGCCAGCTCCGTTTTCTATGCCGTGGTGTGCTGGGGCGGCAGCATGAATGTAGCAAACACCAAGAGACTTAACAAACTGATCAAGAAAGCGAGCTCTGTGGTGGGTGAGGGACTTGGCAGCGTGGAAACTGTGGCTGAAAGGAGAACACTGTCTAGACTTTAGTCCGTCAGGGACAATACTGATCACCCACTCCACAGTGGTGTGGCTGAACTGAGAAGTACCTTTAGCCACAGACTCACCAGCATAAAGTGCTCCACCGAACACCACAGAAAATCCTCCCTTCCCACCACCACCATCTCTACTTCTCCTCGCTCTGCCTCAGCACGCACAGAGTGATCTGTGCAATAGCCTGATGTTGTTCAATTACTTACTGGCTTAAAACCAATATAATTATGTGTTTCACTATGTGCATTATTATCTTGCTTTGATTTGCAATAGTCTACAATGTGCAATACTGTTCTTATCAGGTGTTAAAACATTATGTGCAATATCTTACCACGTGCAATAGTCTTACCATGTGAATATCACTACTTATGTCAGTATTACTTATATACTACTGATCTTCACTATGAGCAGTAACATCCTCCTAACCACCATTTGTGTCATTAGTAATTCACTTAACTGTATGTTGCTTATCTATAGTATTTACAGCCAGCATTTGTTTATGTAGCACAGTGTATTTCATAATGAGGGTTTTTTTTACAGCTTTTTTATTGGATATATTTAGACTTTGTATTTTCTATCGTTCTTGTCTCGGTGTCTCTGTGTCTGTGCTGTCATAATATGGGTAGTTTCCTCCAAGATTAATAAAGTTTTCTGATTCTGAGCAGAAACTGACAGAAAGATATCATGGCCTGTTTTTAGAGGCTCCTGTCCACTGAATGAAAACCTCTAGCTTGAAAAATGATCACAGGTATGTACAGGTATGTTCTTTCTTTATGTTAGAACTAAGCTCTTAAATTAGTTAGTTCTTCTAAACGCCCGATCGCTTCTTCTTCTTTCTCTTTCGGCTTTACCCTTCAGGGGTCGCCACAGCGAATCATCTGTCTCCACTTAGTCCTATTTGCTGCATCCTCAACTCTCCCACCAACTAACTTCATGTCCTCTTTCACCGCATCCATAAATCTTCTTTTTTGGTCTTCCTCTCAGCCTCCTGCCTGGTGGCTCCAACCTCAGCATCCTTCTACCTATGTAGTTATTGTCTCTC